>VWZN01018309.1:65673-113339 GCA_013396955.1 Regulus satrapa
GTTCCCGGTTCCCGGTGCCGGTGCCCGGTGCCCGGTGCCCGGTTCCCGGTTCCCGGTGTCCGGTGCTCGGTGCCGGTGCCCGGTTCCCGGTGCCCGGTGCTCGGTGCCGGTGCCCGGTGCCCGCCCGGTCCCGCAGTGACCGGAACACTCCCGGCCCGGCCGCTGGCGCTTCCCCGAAGCCGCGGGGCTGCGGGAAATCCCCGGCTCTGGGCCAGCCCCGCACCGAACGCGGTGCCAGGGCCGGGCAGTACCCACGGGCACCGCGGGGATTTTCTCCCTGCGCCTCAGAAATTACTTGTTCGTACAGTCATTAATTAATATTAAATCTGTGTGTGAATTTTAAACGGATCACCGTGGCACGGATATTCTTGCAGTATGTGGGCATTGCAATGCAAATTAATTTTTCTTACTTCCAAAGTGGATTCCAAATTTGAATTCACACGAGGAATTAATTAAGAGGAGCTCCTGCCACTACCAAAAAAAAAAAAAAAAGTTCTTGAAACCCTCAAGTTCTCTGGGTGTCCCAGGGCACCACAGCAAGATGAGACTGAGATATTTGAAACATGTCACTTGCCTCAGTCATTGCTTTCAGAAAGTCAGAACACTCTGAGCATGAAGGCTTTCTCCATATTAAACCATTGAGATCGATCACCTGATTTTAAATTTCTTCTAGACAGCATAATGTATTATTAAGAGTTCCCAAGGGAGCATTAAAAAGAATTACTTCTCCGGGTATGGAGATGTAGATGTGTTGCTGTGGGGTAAGGTAAGGTGAGGTGTGTTCTCGTTGCTCAGCATCTGTGCTGTGGTTTGCCTTGTGTTCTTGTTTTGCCCTCTGGTAAACGAGAAGCTCCCCCAGGATGAAAGAGGAAGTATCTCTCTAATTTGAAACATCTCGGTAAGCACCGCAGCAAAACAGTAATATTTTTATTTCTCCCTAATGGCTCGAGAATAGTTTTAATTCTCACACATCTCATGCATGAGTGCTGTCAAATTCTGACTGCAGCAGTGTCCTGTGGCAACGTGCTTCTCCACGTGCCCAAGAAGAGCTGTCCAAGGAGGTGATGGATGAAGAGTTCAAGCTGCGGTGCTGAGGGAGGTCAGCCTGTGAGTGATGATCTGCCACTGGCCTCAGATCATGAGCTGTTTGCAAAACTCTGGCTCGGGACAAACCCAGGCCGGGGATGACAGATGAGGCCGTGTAAGCTCTCCCAGGTGGCTCATTCCAGTCTGGCCCAGCTCCTCTGCACCCCAGGGTCATGAGCACTCCAGAGCCGCTCACTGGCAGGGGTGACAGCCTCGGTGCCTCCTCCCGCTGCTCCGAGCCGTGACAGCAGGGAAGGTGAACAAATCTCAGGAGCTCTCTGCCGCTCACAGCCCCCTCTGAAGCCTCAGCAGTAGGGAAGGGAAGGGTGAGCCTGGTGAGTAACACAGGCCAGCGCTGCTCCTTCTCAGAAGGCACCGCCCAGCTGATGGCCCTGGTGGGCATGTGATTGCTGTATGCACAGATGAGAGCACTATCACACTCTTCTCAGGATTTAGCCACTTCCTAAATTTGTGGTTTGGTGAGCAGAATAGAATCTTGTGCTTGTCGGCCTCAGAAAGTGACTAAAATTAGAAATAGAGGTGGATGTTTTTCAACTTTTTTAAACCGAGTGTCTTGGCTGGCATTTCCCCATTCTCCTCCTTCCTGGCCTTGTGAATTAGGTCTGTTGGATCTATGGCTGGCATTTCCTCGGTCTCTTTCTTCCCTGCCCTGTGAATTAGGTCTGTCTGATCCATAGAGAGCCTTTCTCCTTGGCACATGGTGTCAACCTTCACTACATCTTCCTTGTCCTTCCCTCTCTCTTCTCTTTGGCTTGAGATTCAAACAAAAATAGACACTGAAGTTTCACAGACCCAGATAACCCAATTTTTATTATTAATGCTCCCTCCTTTTTGCCTGGCCTTCTCTGGAAATGATCACATGGTAGAATCATGGTCATGGGGAAACTGTCTCAAGGGTTCTGGTAAAGTACCCACCCCTCTTGCCTGTGGTCAGGCTTGAGCTACTCCTCTTTGCTATATTTTCACTGAAAAAAAAAAAAAAAGGAAACCGTTAGGTCAGCAGCCCAAAAAATCAGGGAAGGAAAGGCTGCTCAGCCAAGGCAGGGGCCTGCAGGGAAAGAAAAGGAGAAGGAAGAGCCCCTGCACCCCGGCTGGGACTCGCTGAACGCTGCCACAGGGGCATCTGGGTGTCTTGGCTGGTGCGTTTCAGTGGGTGGGGAAGGTCAGAGTCAGGGGGCTCCCTGTTGTTTGTCCACACTCTGCTGCTGGGAAGGGTCTGGTGAATAATTTTTTCCTGGTGCTCACATCTGCTCCTTTGCTCAGGGCTGACTGAAGGACAGCCACGGCCTCCCTTCTTTTTCTCTTTCCTATTCACTCATGATCTAAATGTGGTGGCACTGGTGAGTGTAATCTGCTCCTAATACCTGTGTCTGCAACCTGTTAGAGTTCAGCTGGTTTCTTTCAGATGCCCCATGGCATTATTTTCTTCTGGGACTCAGGCAAAGCCTTCTCTGTGATGCTGTGCAAGGACCCTGTCCTCCCCAGGGTGTGCTTGGGATTGAAGATCATATCTCATCTAATCTCATATCTCATCTCACATCTCATCTCATATCTCATCTCATCTTGTCTCATCTCATCTCAACCTGCAGCCAGACCCTCTCCAGACTTTGGCCTGAGCACCAAAAGATATTTGAGGGGAGGTTTCTCATTCTTCATCCCGATCATTGTCCATCTGGGTTTAATGCCTCTGTTCTCCCCACAGACCTCTACCATGGATTTTGTGTTGAAGGACCCCGTAAATCCAGAACTTCCGTTCTGCTCACTTCTGCTTCAATTCAGTCAGAATCCACTGGACTCTGAGGTTAAATCCCTTGGAGAAAGGGGATCATTTTAATCACTCTTTCTAAAATCTCTGAAATCTGTGCTCGTGTCAGGACTCAGAAGAGCATGGATGGGGCCTTTGCTGAAAGAATGTAACCCATCTCTTACCTTTGTGACCTCATGTTTTGGGGAGCTGCAGTTTGGAAGCCAACAGCAGCACTAAAAATAAATATGTTTTGCCCTCATCTCCACACTGTTAGTATAAAAGGATGCCTGAGTGGGTGGACTGACTCTTCTGTGTTCCTTTTTCTTTCAGTTCTTTTTTTGTTTAACTCAAGAATAGTTGCTGTCATGTACACGAGGCCTGACCCCACCTGAGACATTTCCTCTTCTTTCTTTTTTCTCAAGCAGGGCCATTCCTTCCCCCTTTCAGGCAGCCTTGGGTTCAGGCATAAAGAGGCAGAGTCAGGGGCTGCTGCTCGGATTTCTCAGTGCAGATTCTTTGCAGTTGTTCTCCCTCTGGAGCACCAGTACAAGTCTCCCCCGTTCTCCTCCCTCTGCCTTATCAGACACCCAGCCCAAGACCCGTAAGGGCCACCTGCCAACACAGAACTGCATGAAAACTGCACACTGCCTTTTTAACTTGTTTTTCAGGTAGTTCCTACCCTTTGAACACTGTCATTTTTCATACTGTCATTCACAAAGTTCATCAGGTCTCAACCACAGCCTCTGAACTGAAAAAAATTATATGCCTCATTTTTGTGGGTTAGAGTAAAGCAGAGCAGAAATTTCCAAAGTGCCAAATGTTTTCTGTCTTAGAGAATCTCTCTATAAACTCCTAGATATGTACAAAACACCGCTTGCAAGCTTTGGGCCCAAAAACGTTCCCCTTCTGCCGTGAGCAGGTAAACTTGGACATCCCAGAGCAAGAGCTCCGTGAGCTCCAAGGTGCTCTGGGGTGGCTGCAGGCCCTCAGGTGGGCCAGGTTCATCAGACTTAGGGGTAACAAACGGCTCTTGGGAAGGACGTAAAATCTTACACTTCCCAGCTTGAATCAACCTGTAGGAAGCTGAAAAATCCCTCCACGTGGAACATCATGTCTGCCCCTAAAGAGAATCATGGCAGCCCTTAAAGCACAGCACTCCTCTCTGTAATTAGCACGTGTCCTTCTGGAGGAATGAAGACAAGCCCTGCTGTGGCAAAGGGCCAGGCTTGGCCTTGCCAAGCTGCATGCCCAGCTGCCATCCCTCCGTGCCCTGCCACAGTGCTTGCTGGGTGTGTGGGTGGTGCAGCACATCCCTGCATGGTGTTCACTGACAGAACGGGAATTCTGAGTTCCCCCGAGACAGAGGGGCCTGAATTAGAGCAAGGAGGCAGGAACCACTGGGTTCTGATATCCAGGGGTAGTTCCAGTTCCAGTTCTGCTTGCAGGAACCTTTCAGTGTCCAGTCACTGGATTTTTGGTCTCCTTCCAGAGAAAGCAGTGCTGAGTGTTTGGTCACTAAGAGCACTGCCTGCTTTGGGAACCAGGCCCAGCAGAAAGGACTCCTGAAGGTCTCCTGTCAGTCAGAGCACGGAGCCTTGCAGGGAAGTGGAAGATAATCCCACAGAAATGTTCATGTGTGTGGAAGGCTTGGGAACAGGCAGCTAGAACAGGGCGGTGAAACCTGATCAAAGACAGCAAACTGCATCATTTCAGCTGGTTGTGTCATTGTAGTGTCCTATTAGCAAGCAGATACTGCTGGAAGGGCTGCTGGTGCAGATGTGTAACATCTGCGCACATTGGGCCTCTGGAAAGTGTCCTGGTGATAGTTCATTCCAAAAATGTCATTGCTTTTCTAGCTTTTCTCTGGAGCGGATAAAGGAAGAATGCTTTTTCCGGGGTCATTTTGGTGGAAGTGTTTTCTGGCTCAGATCAAGTGGACCAGGAGAGACAAACCCCAACTGGGGAAGCAGAGTTCAGCTCTCCTGGTGAAGATGAGCTCCACACCTTGTCAAAGGGTCACTGGAGGAGGGGAAGGACAGTGCAAAGCCCCATGGCTCTGCTGTTCAATGAGTTCGTTTTGATGAGTGTGTTCTGTGGTTTCTAAATTCCTTCCCGAGGACAGGTCCCTGGGCTAGTAAAACACGGAGGTTTGGATGGGAATCTCCTGAACAGACCCAAAGGGATACAGCTCAGGGCAGGCCGCTTGCTCAGCTCCAAAACTCAGGGAAACCTGAACTTTACACAGCAGAGAAGAAATTTATACCCCAACATGTTCTTCCCTGGCCAACTCTGCTTTCCACCCCCCACGAGCAGTGATATGAAATGCAGACTTTATGGGTAACTTGGTTACTGACTCTTCGAGGAGATGTTTCATCAGGATGTTCCTTCACAAGCTTGGAGAAAACAGTGACAGCCAGGCCAGCTAATGAGCAATTTAATATCACTGACTGTGGTCTAAATTTACACACTTACACTTAGTCCAAACAGCTGTAAGTGCTTTAGGAAAGGTGATATTCCATTTCGTGGAAAGAGAAACTGAGGCACGGTACAGCTCAGTTATTTGTCCAGAATCACTTGCTGCTGGGAATAGAAAACACCGTTCAGGCTCATGAGAGAATCATTAGATAGTACTTAAGGAAATTCATTCCTGTCTAGAATATTACTGAATTTTGGAATCTTGGGAACAGATAAGCTCTCCAGGTGCTGATTGCTGCCAGGTCCTGGAAAGGCTCTGCCATTAATGTGCTTTTGAAAGAAAGGCTCAGGAGGCAATGTTGAGCAGTCTGGGTGGAGGGGGGTTGTGTAATTCATGTTTATGCACTCAGGCATTTGGAGGGATCCTTGGGGCTGTCCTGAGCCGGGCCAGGAGTTGGACTTTGCTGTTCTTCCAGCTCAGGATATTCCGTGATTCTGTGTCTGTCACGGTGAATGTGGCTCCAAAGACATCCTGACTGGATCTGTATTTGCACAGTAGCTGCTTTGCAGGGTGGGTTCAATCTGTCTGTCACCACTACTACACTGTAACTGTGGTGCATAAATGTAAGTAATCCTAAAAGCACCACAAAGTAGGACACAAATTACTTAGGCTTGGTGGGATTCATTTTGGGGTTTGGATGTTTTTGGAGGGTTTGCCTTAAAATTATTATCCTTCAATATTTAACATTTCTCCTGGTTTGCTGGCTTCCAGCCAAGCCCTCCTTCCACTGCAGGTAAAGAGAGGAGATTTGGGTTGGCAGCCTGCTCTGCTCCCGGGGAGGGTGTGCCTGTCACCCCCCTGCAATCGGGACTTTTGTCTCCCTAGACAAACGTATGACACAAGATCATCCTTTAAAAGTCACGTGAGATTCTGGGAATACTCTCCCTGCTCCCAGAACACTTCCAGAGCTGTTTATCTGAGCTCTCTCATGGTACGCCCGCTCCAGGTGTTCTGTGTGCCTGAGGCCCCACGTGTTCTGGAAGGCTTCCTCGGTTTTTGTTTGTGCAGAGTTATCCTGGCCTGCCCAGTGGGTTCAGCCAGCCTCTCCCAGTGCTCTCTGCATATTCCTACCGATGGAGAGAACCCTTCTGTGCTTTCCCCCACTGACCCACGGTGGGATTGCTGTGTGCAGCGTCCACCTCCAGCCCAGCCCTGCAGGCGGGGTGGGACAGGACCGTGCAGTGGCTCTTACACCGAGTGTGCCCTGCTCCTAAGCACCACCTGTGGGCATTTCTTGCTTCTGTACAGCCCACTCCTTCTCAGGCACTTGGCTGTGCATTTCTAAACATGTTTGCTTTTGTTATGCAGCAGCCTGTTGTGCTTATTCCAGTGGAAACTGGGTGAAATTCCATGGCCTCGTGTTATGCAGAAGGACAAACAAGGTCTCTGTCCAGGAAACTATAAATAGAAACTGTACAAAAATCAGCAGAGGATGGCTAGAGGAGAGGTGGTCATATGAAAGTGCCCAAATTCATGTGCCCAGTTTGGGAACTAAAGGTAAGGTCTCCCACAGAGACAGAGATCAATTTCCTTGAATTGCCCTCTGGAAGATAATTCCTTGACTCTTCCCCTAAGTGCCAGAAGGGTCTCGATCAGTGCACACAGGATCAAACCATCAGCACTCAACTCCAGAGGAAACTGGTCCCAAAGGAAACAGCTCCCAGACACTGTCCTGCTCGTGTAGTTCTCGGGTCAAATTGTACCAGGGAGAAGCCAGCAGAATGACGAGGCCAGCCAGAACAAATTATACCTCTTAGTACCACATCATCACCCTCATTTTTGTCCTTTGGAAGGACAATAACCTATTTAATTGTTTTGTCATCACAAACCATAGTCCTGAGCTGCTCTGTGCCACCTGGGCTGTTGTGGTTTTGGTGGGAGCACCCCGCCTGCTCCCCTGTATTTACACACAAGCCTGGCTTGAGCATTTGCAGTGATTACTCTCCCTTTCCAAACAGAAAGCAGTGACTGGACCAAGCCCAAGCATTGTTTAACAGTGGGCTGTGACTCTGTGGTTTGTTTTCTTGTTTTGTTTGTAAAGGTCAGAGACGTAATGATTTTTTTTTTTTTTTGAGGTAAAAGTTGTACTCAGATCTTCAACTGGGCTGAGCTGCAGGGGAAGTGAAAAAGTAATTCTTTGTCAAAAGCATGATATTTCTTTGGTGATTTCTGTCATCCAGTATGTCCCTGCAGTGGGAGCTGATTGTCTCTCTGAGGCCACATTACCTTCCATAACGCCCCAGTCAGCCTGCCTAAATGTAAGCCCCTGCATGCGCCTTTAAGTAATAAAAACTCCAGTCCTGATACCGTTTCCCAGATTGCTGCAAACTCCAGCGAGCTAGGTTGGCTAGAAAGCTCTTTCCAGCACGAGCTGGAGGGCCTGGCGCGCAGAGGGCGAGGGGGCTCGGCCGTGCCGCGGGACTGCGCCTCTGGCACAGCCAGGGGAGAGGCTGCTCCTGCCCAGCAAACCCTTCCCACTCCTGTGCCCTGAAAGAGACCCGCGGTGCATCACTCCCAGCTCGTCTTCGAGGCAATAGCCAGCGTGGCATTTTTAGTAAGGGATTGCTTGCTGTAGACAAGCGAGTGGAAGTGCCGGTGATATTTTCTGCAGGGTCTGATACTTGTGTGAGGTCTGGGCTTTCAGGGCAGTTTGCTTTGAAATACCATCGACGTTGTACACAAACACGGTGCAAAAAGGCTTAAGAGCTAAACCCCCACTTTTTACAACTCTCTGCTTGCTAAGTAATAGCTGAATGATGCATTCAGAGTACATTGTTGTTGGACATATTCTGAATATCTCAGATTTTAAAAATTAAAGTATTGAGAGGTGAAGAAATTGTGCCAGGGAATGGTTTGTATTGGAAAAATCAACTAAGATATGTTTTTCAAACAAAACTTTTAATTGACCCATCCCAGGTTGTTGCTTTTTTGTTTTTTTTAAATACATCCCAATTTTCTTTTTTAAATTTCAAAGCAGCTACCACAATAGCTTCTGAAATCTCAAAAATATTCACAGGAAAGAAAAAGCGTTTCCTGTTGATCTCAGCTTGGATGCTTGAGGGAGTATGACATTTTCTACAAAACTGACAGAAACCAGGTAGGATTTTCACCGCCTGCCAGGCAGGTTTGAAAACCTGCTTGATTTCCTTCCAGCTCACCCACCCAGGGATCCTGCCAGAGGGAGCTGCGAGCCGGGGACCCACCGAGGTCTGGGCTGTCCCCTGTGTCCTCTCTGGGCTCTGTGCAGCCCTCGGGCTCTCCGAGCCGTGCCCAGGCTGCTGCTGGCCCAGGGGCTGCCGGGTCTCCGGGACTCTCTCAGCTCCAGCTGCCCCTGCCCAGCCCGAGGGGCTCCCAGTGCTCCCAGCTCGGCTCCTGCAGGGCCCAGCAGCCTCTTCCCCTGCAGGGCAGGTATGCAGACTCTCCAGCTGCCCCATGTCCTCTTCAGCTGCAATCCAACTATCTGTTTCGCTCAGGAATGTGAATTTGGCCACAAATTCACAGCAACTTCACAGAAGAAACCTTCAAAATTGAAATGACGCCAGCTGAGGAATATTCTTTAGGGTGTATCTAGGAGTGTTCTGTGAGAAATATTAATCCTTTGGAGCCTAAAGATCCTGGATCACCCTGGGAACTGAATCTTCCCATCCTCGAACACCTTCTGCCCTAAGCAGCAGTATTTAGTCAGAGCCGGTGTGGGTCAGAATCACAATACTCAAAGCACTTTCGCTGGCTCACGTGGAATACACCACCACCAGTAAAAAGTGTGAAATAAAGAAACCTGGTCCTAGGGTGCTGTAAAAGTTTGGTTTCAGACATGACATTTTGAATTTGAGAAAGCTATCTGACAAAAAGCCTGGCTTGGGGGGTTGTGTGTTTGTCCCAGCTGTCCTGGCCAGCGGAGCGGCCGTGACTCCCAGCCAGGGAAGGTCCCTGGGGTGGCAGGAGAGGGGCTGTGCCTCAGCCCCACACTCGCTCCTGCTGCTGGCATGGCGGCACAAACAGCAAGGGTGAAAGGGAGAAAATGTGTGGGTTGAGCTAAAGGCAGTTTAGCAGGTGAGGCGAAAGCTGCGTGGCAGAGGCAGGAATTGCCTGTCCTGGTGCCAGGGGCAGGCCGGGCTCGGGCACCGCCGGACAGCGACGGGCACGGAGCAGCTTCGCTCTGCTGTCCCTTCCTGCCCTCCTCGCCCGGGCTCTGCGTGCTGCCCGTAAGGCCTGGGCTGTCCCTGGGGTCACCGGGGGCCACCTGTGTCCCCCCGGCCCTCGGGCACCCCCAGCCCTCACCGGTGGGGTGAGTGGGCAGCAGAAAAGGCCTTGGCTCTGTGCAGGGGCTGCTCGGCAGTAAGGAAAACATCCCTGTGTTTTCAGCGCTGTTTCCAGCTCCGAAGCACAGCCCCACACCAGCTACCGGGAAGGAAATGAGCCCCTCTCCCAGCCAAGCCAGCACAGGCATCTGTGGGAGCCCTGGCAGAGGCTGTGCCACGCTCCCTCCTGTCTGCGACCACAGCAGCTCCTTTGCTCCAAGCAGTTTCCTGAGCTGCTGCCAGGAGCTGGAGGGTGAAGCTTGGAGATAAAATGTCTGTACAGCTCCACGGGGGAATCACGGGGACCCCGTGGAACATGGCTTGTGTTCAAAAGGTTCACAACATTTAACCTCGCAGAGCTCTTGGGCACTGGGACCTGAGTGCTTTAGCCTTTACTAAACAAATACTTTTAATGTTTTGAGTCTTAACAGGAAAGTCCAGTGGGGGCTGTTGAACTCTGGAATTCGCTGCAGGGGGGCATAGGAGAGATTAGAGGCCACGGCTAATCAAAGAAAATCTGCTTTACATTGTACTGCTGCTTGCACAGCTCCAATTCATATCTGTGACTCCCTTTTGCCTTAGAGGGAGCTGCATGTGTAGACTGACCCTTTCTGTGCTGAGCTTTCCTATCAAGATCTCCCAGGACAGCCTCAGTTTCTCGGGCAGTGGATTCATGACAGTTTTTGCAGTGATACTTCTCTCCCTGCAGCCAGTTGTCCCAGTGCTGGCCCTGCTCCTTTTTGGATCAGCACACCTTTTTCCATGGTTATGGGGTAAACGGAACTGTCAGCTGAAAGGAATTTTTCAGCTGTTCTGGTTGAGTGTGCAGCTGCACAGCCAGCTGTGCCAGCAGCACGGGGAGTGTGGTGGGCAGGGGTGCCTTGCCATGGAGGTGACACACGGCGTGCCTGGGGAATCCTCAGAGTGCCTGGTGGAATCAGAGTGTTCCTGGTGACACCACGGTGTGCCTGGTGACACCACGGTGTGCCTGGTGAATCCATGGTGTCCCTGGTGAAACCACAGTGTCCCTGGTGACACTGAACTGCGCCGGTACTGAGCCACCAAAGGGCAGGTAGTGCAGGAGATGGGCCCTCAGGGTCCAGCAGCCAGCAGCTCTTACAGCCCAGAAGGTGCAGATATTTGAAATAAAAGCCTCCTGACTGGAGTGCGGGTGGCAGCTGGTTTGTCCCAAGGTTTATTCCAAGCCAGCTGTCGCTGGGGTCTCAGGGTAGCTCGGGGCCGTGGATCTGTGCGTGATCCCAGCACTGGGATCTGTGATCACAGCTCACACTGTGCAAATGTGAGGCTCCACTGCCCACAAGCTCCTTGTTCCCAGGGCTCACACATCTGGAACACAGCTGGCAGGGCTTTGTGGCATTGCTGCACATCAGCCTTTGGCAAAGCCTCACTTGAAGTTCGAGGTAGTTGGAGGCAACCTGGATGACTTTGTACCAAAGCAGATGAGGCAAATGCCTGTTGCTGTGCTAGCTCATCTTCCCTTCCAGCACTGTGGAGCAATAACTCTCAGCAGCACAGTGGAAAGGCGAAGCCAGTGTGAAGAAACAGCTCCAGCAGCTTCCTCTGTTTCTGCAGTGCTTTTCTAACCGTGTTTGTAAACAGGTTTGAAAACACTTAACCTTGAGCTGCTCACCCACACTGATCCCTCAACTCCTCCTTGCTCCTGGGGAAAATTCACAGCAGTAGAGCCCAGCTACGCACATCCTAAACTATCCTTTGGCTGCATCTATATCCCACTTGGAACATAGATTTTAAAAGGCAGCTTTTTGCAGTTTCATACTTCAACTACCAGCTAAAGTCCTTATCAGTGTGAGTCTATCAACAGGAAACTGGTAAGAAAAAAAAAAGGAGTACCCACCCCGCAGCCCACGATGTTATCTAATCTCTGTCCAATCTGCTTTCTGCTTGGGGACACATGCAACAGGCTGCAGCAACTGTGTGTCAGAAGGTCACAGAATGCAGACAGGGGACAGCAGTGCAAACAACCAGCTGGGACTCAAAAAATCCAAAGTTGAAGCAGATTTTTAAAGCTGCTTAGTAATCAAAATATCTCTCCGTGCAAATCAGCCTTTTTCTTGTGGTCACAGCCCCTCTGTTTGTGCTGGCTGGAGTGTTTGTCACTGTGCCACAGGTGTGACAGGAGTCTTATGAGCACAGAAAGAAACACGGGACATGGGCTGGGGTGGGTTTGGCAGTTGGACTTGATGACCTTAAAGGTCTCTTCCAACTTCAAGAGTTCTGTGATTCTATGATAGAAACAGCGTTTGGGGTTAAACCATGTACCTGTACTTTGCAGGAGGAAAGCCGTTTCACTTACGGTAAAAGAGACTTTTTCTGAGTGCAAGAGCCAGTTCCCAAAGTGTGTGGCTGTTGCAGTTGTGTGAGGATATCAGACTTAGCTAAAAGCTCTTACAAAAATTATTTCACGGAATGATGTCTAAGTGTGCGTTTGCTACAGGCTGTTGGTGTTTGCAATCGCAGCAGTCAGCTCTTGGCACTGGAAGATGCTCTAGAGCTACTTTATTATTCTACATATTAGAAAAGATTCACTCCGGTGCTTTTTTCCAGTTGAGGTTGTGTCACGGAGACTGAACGTCAGCTGCAGTGACTGAAACAAGGCCCTTATGTGAGACACAGCCCTGGCTAAAACTAAACCTCGGCGGCAGATCACGTCCCTCTCCTGCCCCGCAGAGAGGGCGCAGCGAGAACGACAAAACACCTCTGAGCAGCTGGAGCAGGTGGCACAGCGACCTTGTTGTCCCTTCCCACTGACCCCAGGGCTGCCTCAAACCCCTGCAATCCCATTACTGGTGTTAATCTGTTGGTGTTATTGCGCTAAGCATATTATTGAAGGACTGGGCAGGTACGCTGAGCTGGAATTTGTGCGAGGCTGGAGAATTAAACGGATTAATGGAAGTGTGCGTGTCAACACCCATTTACCAGGAGAGTGAGGAGCAACAAAGTGGGAAAGTTGAGAACGAGAACTCAGTCCAGGTTTCTTAGCACTTCCATAGATCATGGAAATAATTAATTCCCAGTTCTGGGATGCTTTTCTTGGAATTGGTAAGGCAACAAAAGGGTCTAGGGCCAAATGTACGCAATGCTGCTGCACTGAAGGGGTGAATACAGCAAGTGACAATAGTCTTCAGTGTGTAAAGGCCTAGAATGTTTTTATTCAGAAGAAGTAATAACTGGAAAAATTTGCTTAATTTCTTAGCTGGTCTAGGAGTTTAGCAGAGCTCAGTAACAAAACTTGTTATCACCAAAGTAGCAATCACATTTGGAAGGACTTTAACCCCCCTGCTCTCCTCTCCCTGGAAAGACTGAGGGGTTTTCATTTTTTCTGGCAATGGCACTTCTTAGTATTCTATTTCTAATTATTTCAGTAAAATTACTGACATTATTTTCAGTTATTTCAGTAAAATATGTCATTAAGGTCTGTTTTAGAAGGAGAGCTCTGACTAGGGTTTTGCAGCCACTGAAATCTGTAAGAATTGTCCTGTTGTCTCTTGCTGTGCTTGACAGCCAACGTTCAACCTGCGTTTCTGCTGTCATCCCTTGGCTGGCTGGCCCTGGGCTCACTTCCCTTCAAGTGGTTAAGGCAGTGGTTGGTTTGTGCCTCTAATTTAGCCATGGGAAACAGATCTTCCTAGCAGTGTGGTACCAGAAAAATCCCTAGAACTATTTCATGTTTTCTTCTTCCCACTCAGTATTATGAAACATTCATGATAATTACTGAACACTAGCAAATGCTGTGCTCTGATGGTGGGTGCAACAAGGCTGGTGATGTGCTTTTTATAGCATAGGTAGGTCTGGAGCCAGGACCTCTGAGATCCTGCTCTGCTCTGGTGACACAGTGGGGTGGCACCTCGCTGCTGTTTCTGCCCACAGCTTTAGCTAAAGAAACCCCTCTTGGACATGAAGAGGGAGGAAAGGAATTTAAAAAGGGATTGTTTATGTCACTTTACAGCTGAAGTAAGCTAACTCTTATTGCACTCCTTTAAGGTGCCTTTATCAATGTAACTTCTTGTGGCAAGTTAATTTAGGCCTGCTGTAATTCACTGATATTTATGGGGTTGGACTGGAGTCTTTCTGTAGAGATAGCTGCATGGGTGTGGGAATACAGAGTGAAATGGTTGCATTAAAAGAACCCAGACATCCTTCCTTACTCTTGCTTTTTGCTCCTTCCAGCTTGGATAGGCTCCCGGCAGTCAGAGACATTCCCACTCGGTTTGTTTCACAGGAACTGCTGCTCCTGAGCACCTGCAGAGTCCAGGCTGGCCCTGGGAAGCTTCCACATCCCAAAGCATCCTCAGAGGCTCAGGGGCAGCTGAGGGGAGGGGAGAGCTGGGGAATACGAGGTGCTCAAGTGTCCCATTCCAGGTTAAAGTAGCTCTTTTTGAAGTTTGTGCTGACTGAGGGAGATCCATCCCAGGAGCTCCGAGCTGAGCTTTACCCAGAGTCCGTGTCCCAGCTGGCCTCAGGCAGATAAGGCTGTATCTTTTCTGCATCACTTGGTCAGTCTAATCAACTCTCTTGGCTTGACCACAGAACAGCCCAAGAGCTAAAAGCATCTGGAAGCTCCCCAGCACTGGGCAAGCAAGCAGCTGTCCTGAGCACCTCCTCATGTCACCTGGGGCAAACAGGACACGGATATGGCAACTTCTCAGAGCCCTTGGGCACGGCACTGCCAGTGGCTGAGCTCCGAAGGGGCTCAGAGGGATATTTGGAGTTCTGATTGCAAACAGCCCTGCAACTCACCTGGCCCCGTTACAAACAGAGCTGATTGCCCACCTAGGATAGTTAAATTGGTTCCCCCCTCTCCTGGTTGTTGACATTTCCCCTTCAAGGTATCTGGTTGTTTTAGCATCTCTAAGCACCTTATGCTAGAACACATGATTTTCAGAGCCAGGCTCCTCTGTGTGCCTCTGGGTGTGCGTGTTTGTGGAGCACCCCCTGCTCTCTGCCCTGCCTGCCTGCTGCCCGCCGAGCAGGGCTGTGCCTGCTCGCAGCACTGGGCTACTGGGTGTCCTGGAGGGGTTTCTCTGGGCAGTGCCCTGCTCTGTGCAGGTGGCAGGGTCACAGTGGCCTGTGACACTCCTTCCATCAGCCCTGGAACGTTCCGAGTCCCCCTTTGCCAGGCCCTGCTGTCCCTGCCCAGTCTGCAATCTCCTATTGGGGCTGGGAATGCTCCTCTTGGAGGGAGCAATCCCTGGCCTTCATTTCATCTGCCCAACCTGTCTGGATTGTGCTTTATTTTCTGTGAGTGTACGGAGCCACTTCCTACACAGGGTAGATCAAAATGGTTTGGGCCCTTCTGTGCCATAGCTGGGATTCCTCTGGCAGAAGGGTTTCTCCTTTGGTTTCCCCAGCTATAAAATTAAATGAATCCTCAAAAACAACTTAATTGCCGAGGACTGTGTAGTAACTATGATCAGTGTTTAATTGGCTTTAGATTCCAGACAATGTGTAACAAATTAGCCGTAGTCCAAGGAATCCATCTGTCTGCAGGCAAATTAAAGAACTGCACACGGATTCCTATGACCCAGCAGTGATGTGGTGTGTCTCTCTTGTGTCATTTAACAGCACAGTATTGTGGTTCACTTTTGACTTCATCATTAAAAAAGTCAAAAGAATGCTCAAGGATTTTAACTGTTTTGCTTGACTAGTTGTTCAAACAGTGCCTGATTCTTGCAAAAAAAAAAAAAAAGAAAGTTAAAAGCATGTGTAGAAAATACTTATTGCACAATTTTAGCATGCACAATTACCCTGATGGCAAATGCAATTACACATTGAGCACCCTAGCTGCATGCACACATTGGCAAGTGCTCAGCTCTGGATTTTTATGAAGTCTGGTGAATTTATTTGGCATGAGAGGGTTTTAGGAATGAAGTCTCCTTCTGTGGACACCAGCAGCTACCTTTCTGTAAGACATGCCCTGTCCTAGCTTCCCTCAGAAGCGAGGGCTGAATTCCACGGCCACTGCCTGTTCAGGCACTGGCCTTTTCCCTGGAGAGCAGAGATGAATGTTGAGCTCCACAGGATGCTCCCGTGCCCCTGTGGAGCACACAGCACCGCTCTCTGGGTGACTGAGGTATGAGTTCCCACTCAGGGCTGTGTCCTCCGCGAGCAGACATGCCCCGGATCTGTTTGGATCTTTGCTAAATGCTCAGGGAGGGTCCCTGCTGATGTTGGCAGTGTGCTCCATGAGAGAGCACTCAAATTATTTTTCTCCCTTACACAGTGGATCTGATTCTCCTGTCACTTTCGAAAGCTTTGTAATCTTATCTGAGCTGCTTCATTTACTTCCATGCAAGAGAAGAGAGAATCCAGCCCGTTGCTGCTCAGAGCAGGGGCAGTGTTTGGCTCCATCTTAGCCTGGCTGCCTTTTCCTCAGCCCTTCCGTTAAGCTCCTACTTCTTGAGTGGCTTCTATCAGCAAATAATCGTTTTCAACATGTGAAAAGAACGTGGCAGAGAGGATTCTTTGTCCGAGGAGGACGCAGAGACAAGAAAGCGCTCCCATTTTGTGACGTGACCTTAGGCAGCCCGTCCTGGTGAGGGACTTCTTAAGGGAAAGAGGAAGGAAACTGCCGGGCTGCAGCCTCCCTCCCGTGTTAGGCTGGTGAGTTCCCATGTGGTGGAAGAGCATCTGGCTGATTACACAATCTTCCCCACCAAAGGCAGCCCCGTGTGCCCGGCTGAGCCCTTTGCTGTGGGGCTCTTGCTGCAGTCTCACGGGGCCTTCCTTGGCCATCCTTCCCTGCCTGCCGCTCCTTCCGTGCATCAGAAGAGCACAGACACCGCCTCAAACCCTGCAGGGAGCCCCTGCTGGGGGCCAGCACAGGTGTGTGGGGAGGTGACACTGCCCCTGTCCTTAGGGAAAGGTTTGTCACTCATCTTTCCACAGGCTGAGTCAGGGAGCAGCTCCCCAGCTGACAGCAGCAAAACCAGCCAGGGCGAGAACATGTGGCAACACAAAACGTTGTTTAAGAGGCCAACAGTCGACAACCCTGAATTTAGCTGCAGTTCCCTGAGGCTGGCAATATCGAGGGGAAAAAAGACTATTTTTAATGCTCTTCCAGCTCAGCATTATAAATCAGCAACTGCTCTGATTTAGTTGCAGCACAAGTAGAAAGATGTTTTTCTCTTGTTGCTGTGCCAAGGAATTCACTTGGAGATCTAAATGTCAGGGTCTGTCTTTTGTTTCTTGCTTGAAATGTGCCCTTATCTCCAGATCTGAATGGGAAGTGTTTTGCCATCCTGACAAGCTCCTCAGAAATTGGAGAATGTTCCCGTATTCACACTGAGCTGAAACTCCCATCCTCTCACGCTCTGCACAGCACCCAAGGCAGATGTCTGTGCCAGTGAGAGGAGTAACCTGGTGATTCTGGCAGCCTCCTGAGACAGAGACATGCCAGGGTGTCATCAGGGTGCTGCTCTTGGTTCTCCCTACCCCTGCCAAGTGCCATTCAGGGGCTGCTCTTCCTAATCCATCTGGGAGCTGAGAACTGGCCTTTCCCTGCCATCGCTTCCTTAAAAAATACGTACAAAAATGTAGCTTGATAGAGATATCTTTCCTCTGATTAAAAAACCCTTCCACTGAAGATTCCCAAGCAGCTGCAGATGCAAAGCTGCAGACAAGGTGAAGGCTCTCCTGGGCCATGCAGAGCTGGGCTTTGGCTTTGCAAGGAGAGCCAGCAGCGACAGCGAGGGCGGCAGTGCTGGTTGCCAGGTGGAGGAGCCCATTTTTCTGCTCTCTGTTTTGTTTTCTATATGATCCCACTGCTCTGGCTCTTCTGGCAGCAGTGGGATGAGTTGTAGCCCTGGCCACCACAGACAGGCTGACGAGAGCCCCTGGAGTAAACCCAGTCCAGCTGGGCCAGAGCTCCCAGTTCATGCTGGGCCAGAGTTACTGGCAGGTCCTGGCTTAGCTGTGCTGGTGAGGTAACAGGCACAGGCACTTAGTGCCTGAATCATACGCAGAGGTTTTGTTTACAACATGAACAACAAAGTCTTTGCTTGTCCTTTTAGTCAAAGAAGAGGCACTATGCAAATGGCATAATTTCCCACTATTTAACTATATATCAGTTTTCACCTTCAAAGGCTGTCCAAGTGGTTTATTTACCATAAATTTAACCTTGGACTAAAGCTGAGATGCTTAGATACCCGAGTGATAGGGACCTTAGAAATGCTAAGGCAGAGATAAAGAGAGCACCATCAGATTGAGGGAAATGAGAACTGTCTGGCCCCTTCACAAATACTGAGGATAAACAATGGGGACCTTTGTGCTTGGGCTGTAGGCGTGTTGTCAAGGTAAATGAGACCTGGCAGAGGGCCCTATTGTCTCCTTTCCCACAACTCATTAAGATTTACTTGTTTTATCATCAATGAGTATAATAACCCGAGCTCTGATTATGCCACAAAGACGTCCCAACGCCAATGATTCATGAGACAGAGATTGAGTGAGTCACCAGAAGGGTCTTCTCAGAGGTGTCCTCCGTGTCTGCTGGGAGCTAGGAACAACTTCTCCGAGTGGGCTGCTGGGCAGGGAGCTCCAGGCTGGTATTGCACCCTCCTGGGAAGCCCGGGGTGTTCTTCTGCAGCCTCCCCCCCGCAGTTTCTGCAGCAGCGACACCCTTCCCTGGTGTGCACCATCAACACCCCCACACAGAGCTGAGCTGCAATAGGGCTGGAGGCTGCTTTACCTCAGAGGCTTTGCCAGAAACGATTGCAGCACATAATGAATCAGCTGGATTATGCTTACCTGGAACAGGTCTGCCAAAAACTCTGACCTGATTTCCTCTCCCCCCACTCTCATTTCGCTGTGAGGAGCCAAATGGGCTCTGGGTGCAATGCGGTGCCACTAGATAAGTTGCCAACCCACAAAATTTTGCAATAATACACTTTTGTCTTTCAGTAGCATTTCTTATCAGACAGGTCAGACCTCAGTGCAGCAGATAAATGTTGCTCCCCAAGCTACAGAGGACCAAATGAGATACTGAGAGATGAACAAGATCTCAGAGTAACCCAGTAGTAAAAGCAAGACCACGCTGGGCTGCTCTGCCACCTGAGCTATTTACGAACCCAGGGATTCCCAGGGGCTACATCAGTACGTGAGATGCCAACACAGCTCCGTGTGCTGCCCCCCAGTTCAGCTCAGGAGGCAGTGAAAGCTGTGATCTCACTGCAGGTGGGCTTGCTCCTCTCCAGGGGACAGCTCAAGGCCAGCTGTGCCAGCGCCTCCCTCTTGGGCTCAGTTCAGGGCAGCAGCTGCCACTGCCCATGCCGAGCCTTGCAGCAGCCATTGCAGATGCAAATTCAGAGTACATGCTTGGACATATAACCTGTAATATTGGAATACTGCGTTCAATCCTTGGCCTGCCTGTGGAAGGGGAGCAGCCCTATGAAGCCTTTGGTTGTTCATCTGGGTTTGTGCTCCTGGTGGTTATTCTGCTGGAGATAATGCTTGCTAAACAGCAAATATAACATGCCTATCTCTCCTCGTTTCTAGCTGAACTAATGGATGTGCCCTAATTATTGAAGAGTTAATTGCCTAAGTCATGTGTTCTAGGGTTTTGTCCTCATTCACATATATATGGTGTGTTAGATAAAAAGACTGGTTTTGAGGATTAACTGCTTCCCAAGCATCTTTAAAATCACGTCAGCATTCATAACTGAATTCTTTTCCTGAATAAAATCGTTTATTTGCATATACTTGAGATTTTAGGAACAAGTTAACTTTTGAGGCTAGTGCTGCATAATTTTGCTAAAGAAAAAACTGACTTTTCATAAGAGATTTTTACATCAAATGTTTCAGCAGAAGTGAAGTAACTCTGAAGCAGCCATTCTGCCACTTACAGAGCTGTACTTCCTTGAAACCAAGCACTGGACATCATTGCAGGCATGTACTGCATTTTAACCTCGTCAAAATTCATTCAGAAACTGGATATGGTTTTTATCCATATGAATCTTAGCAAGACAGTGCTTTTCAGAATAAAAGTCACCAAGATTATTTGCAGGAAAATCATAACACGGCGTTTTTCTCCAAAGCTTTCTCATGACTAAGAATATTGGTGTATTTTTTCAGTCAGTTGAAAAACATATTTGCAATAATATGCAAAATAGAAGTAGGCAACACCTTACACAACACAGTCCATAATGTACCAACCACCTTAGCTCTCAGCATATCCAAAGGCTCTATGAAACAGGGCAAACTTGAGGATCGTTTGCAGGACAAATCAAATGGAATTTTCAGTAAAGATTCTGTTCAACAGAGGGCAGAGAAAAATTTCTGCTGTGGTTTTCTGTGGGAAGAGATGGCCTTTGGACCGAGCAGTCCTCCAAAAGTTTTAATTCTGGTGAAATGTAACCATTTTAAGTCTCATCGTTTTAGCACCTGGGTTAAGTTGTGCCATTTGGGTACAGTCAGATATTTCTGGGCAGAATTCCCCCACTGGATGGTGAATAGGAAAGTGCTTCTGCCTGTGGATCACTTTCAGAATATTTGCCCCCACGTAATTAGTGGTGTAATTAACAGTGGCCATCAAATACCTGGCCCTGTGAACGGGTGACTCCCCCAGGCCTTTCCAGACAGCTGTGAATGGAATATGCCCTTGCTGGAATTCCTGTGCACCCTCTCAGGAGCCTCAGAGGTTTTGCAAACTTCAGACCGTTCAAATAAAAAAAAAAAGAGTAGGGCATTTCTTTCTGTGGGGCATGGGACCTGTTTTGCCAGGGACCTTCCAGTCTGCTGACTCCTCGAGGTTTTGCAATCTCCCTGCTCTTTTCACTGCCTTCTCATCCCCGGAGTGGGGATGTGAGAGCACGGGGAGAGTTCTGCCCCGAGTCACACCTCCCTGCTGAGCCCACCGGGATGCCAGGGTGGGTAAATTCTTGTCCTGAGCACGGTGACAACAGCAAAACACCAGAGAAAGGCAGGACAGGGAGGGCAACGGGGAGTGTTGGACTGGGAGTGCTGCAAGGCTGCTGGCCCAGCTCAGCCCCAGCAGGGGCTGCAGCTGCTCAGCTGTGCCAGGAGCTGCCCCATCTCCTCTCGTACCCTGAGTGCCCATCCTCATCCTCCTGAATGCCCAGCCCTCCACAGGCTCCCACTGCAGCCACGCAGGGCAGCTCCAGAAGGGGAATGAGACAAAAAATGCAGAAAGTGTTTGTGAGGCAGCAAAGCAGGGCAGGGAAAGGCAGGGCAGGCCGAGGCTGACCCAGAGGGCAGCAGGTCACCCCTGTGCCCCTCTGTCATGTGCCACAGGGTGTTGGTGTGCTCCTGCCAAGCGCTGTCCCTTGGCCAGGCACTGTGCCTCAGACTTGTGCTTTTCATGCTCACCCAGCCGTACTTTGAATTGCTTTCCTGAAAACTACTGGGAAAATCCCAGCTGCCTCTGGGAGTTGAGGAAGGGCCTGGTTGGCATAATGAGACACAAATCAATTGACTCTTAGAGTGGCACTTGCTGATGCCAACAATGTAATTTGCTTTATTAGTCTGTATGGACTTGATCTAACTCTTGCTAAAGCTGAGGAGTGAGTGCAGAGCCTGTCCTGACAGTCAGCCTTATCACCATCAGGAGAGATGGGGCTCACAGCACTCGCTGTCTGCTGCCAAGAATTAATTGTGTTCAAGTTAATGCCTGAGTTAAGATTAAGCTCCGCCTGATTGACAACTATTGCTATGGCAGGAAGCGTGAGCCACCAGGAGCTAACTTAGAAATTAGCCATTTTGTCTGGGTCACCTCTGCGGACGGGAAAAAAGGGAATCCTGCTTTGCTGGTGTGTTGAAATGCAGCACAGTGTGTGCCAGGGCTGCAAGCAGGTGCCCCCTGCACAGACGGGGCCGTGGCTGGCACTCAGCAGCTGCTGGGACCATGGCACAAAGGCAGGGAAAAGGGCTCCTTTGGGGCCAGCCAAGGAGGGGCCAGAGCAGGTTGGCAAGGGTGGGGAACACGGCAGGGCCCTCTGAGGAATGTGACAGGCTGGGACTGACTGCTCCTGAAGGGGCAGAGCAGCTGGGCATAAACCAGGGCTTGAGTCATCAACACATCTGTGTGTAGGAGCAAAGTCCTCAGGGCCAGAGCAGAGCCTGGCGGGGGACAGACAAGGGGCAGGGAGAATGGGGAAAGGAGGGGTGCTCCGGGGGGCAGCGGGTGCTGAGAGCCCCTGGGGGGTGTCCAATGAGGTTTGGTAGGTTCTGTGATGAGAATTGTTTTAGAGTTCAATAATAATCAGAACTTTCACTTCACGGCCCTTAGCAGTATGTCAGGAGTGCCCCTATTCCTGGCTGGGCGCCAGGCCTAAGCTAGGTCAGACTAAGCATTCGAGCACTTCAGCAGTGCCTGCTCAATTCCGTGTGCCCAAACAGCCAGGGAACATTAGAGCATTGGAACACGGAGCACTGCGGGGACTGGAAACAGCAGCACTTCTCAGAAATGTTTTCTTCATTATGAATGTGTTATGTTGGGTTTTTTTGTTTGGTCGGTTTGGTTTGTGCTCTGAGTTATGAACATAGATGGCCAGGACAGTTCCTGGCTCAGAGCCTTCAGCTGGTGCAGACTGGCCAGGGGTCACTCCCTGGTGCCCAGACGCCCAAAGGGCCCCGAGTGCTCCTTGCCTTTGCTTGGGTGCAGTGGCTGAGGACGATGCCCAGTGCACACAGGGCCTGGCCCAGGCAGCCAGAGCACGCAGTCTGTCCAGCCTGACACCCTGCTGCTACCTGCAGTGCCTCCATGGGAATGAGCAGGGATTTTAACATTTTTTATTTTCCATTAGAGATTACTATTATTTACAAGTATTATTGTTCCATTTCAAAGCACAGCTTAGCATTTGCAACATTTCCCACTTCTCCCTTGGCACATCTCACAGCATTGCAGAGCACACTGGGAAGTGCCGTCAGGAGGGACCCGAAGGGATCTCCCAGGTGGGAAATGGCACCAGCCTCAGTCAGAAGAGCATTATTGACCCCAGCTTGCCCGGTGGCTCCCAGCACTCAGCGCAGTGTCACTCAGCTGTGTGCTGAGCACCCCAGGCCGGGGAGAGGGGCTGTGGGGACACGGCTGCTGCCAGCTGGGGCTGCTCCCTGAGGGTCAGGGCTGCTACCAGCTGGTACCAGCAGCCGCTGGCAGAAGCAGGCCCCCAGTTGAATTCCAGTGCCCCCAGTGGAACCCCAGTGCCCCCAGTTGAAGCCCAGTGCCCCCGGTTGAATGCCAGTGCCTCCCACTGAATGCCAGTGCCCCCAGTTGAACCCCAGTGCCCCCAGCCCTGTGTGAGTGCCAGCTGGGGCCATGCTGTGTGCTGCTGCCTGGGCAGCTCCCCGTTCTGCCTCCTTTCCCTTCCCAGTGTTCAGCCTCGCAGGAAAGGAATTGGGAGGGGAAATTGCTGGGAAAGGGCTGCGCCTTGCCCGTCTCTCCTGAGGGATCCAGTTCAGAATGTCCAGCTTGTTTGAAGCCTGAGCTCTTCAGGCCAAGAACGTGTATTATCTAGTTTGTATTTTATGGCAGTATATGACTGTTTTGTTACAATAACAACAACAACAATAATAATTAGGGCCGTGAGAGCCCTGGAGGGCTGGAAAGGAACCAAGCCCTGCAGGTTCTCTCGGATGTTCAAGTTTGACGAGGTTGAACCATCCAGGTCTAACCCCCATGGCTGGTGTCCTCTCTCACCCTCCCGGCTGCCACCACCACCAGGAAGTCTGCGCCGTCTGCCCTGTCCGCTGGGAGCTGGGATACCCTGGGGCTTCTCGAGGGAGGAACCTCAGCTCCTGGGGAGGATGGGAGTGAAACTCGCTGAAATTTCGCGAATGTGGGATGAGGGTCGTGAATCATCCGATCTTCGGCCGCCGCCAAGCCCGAGTGGGGCTGAGAGCCGCCCAGAGCCATCCCGGGAGCGGGGATTGCGACACCGCCCTTTGTCCACAGGGTGCTCGGCATCTCCGGGTGCAAGCCCCCCTAATGACCCTCAGAAACTCCGCTGGAGCCGACTGCGTTAGCTGGTGCCATAGGTAACTGGAGCCATCCTCCTGCACCACCTCACCACCAGTGTCTGTTTTCATCTGCTCTCCAGGTGACAGCAGGAGCTGCAACTGATTCTGGAAGAAGACAAAGACATTTTTTTTCAGATCCCCACGCAGAAAACCTGCGTGGGCCGGGAAGGTCAGATGCTGCCGATGCACCCAGGGGTCAGCAGTGGGTGTGTTTAAGATACTGCAGTGAGCTGAGGCCCCACTCATTTCCCAGTGAGCGCCCGGGCAATGGCACTGTGGGACAGGGGTCCAGGCACCCCAGCTCTCCTGAGCACTAATCCCAATTCCCACAGTGTTGCCTCAGCTAATCGCTGCCTCAGTTTTCCTCACTTGTAAAATGTGGGGGTAATAACTGTGCATACCTCACAGAGGGCTGTGAGGATTCATTAATTAAACGATGTTCGGGAAGTGCTTTGAAGATGAAAAGCCCTATATAAATGCTGGGTGTTACTGGTGCTTAGTGAGTACCTTCACAGCCACAAGCAGGGTGTGCCTGCAGGAAGCAGAGCCATAGGCTGAGGCTTATGGCTAAGTGCCTTTAAAAATAAATACGATCAGTAAATGCTGTAGGGAGGTCAGCTTCCCTCTCCTCCCGCTGGGGGAGAGCTCCCACCTCAAAGGAACTAGGGTTTCTCTTTGCCTCCTCCACTTCTGGAAAACCAAACGAGGTTTGGGAGTGCTGAGGAGAGGGTTGTGCTTGGGCTCGTGGCGGCGGTGCTGGGAGCTGAGACATCCCAGCCAGGGTGCTCCGGAGCAGACAGGCCCAGAAAGCCACAGGTGCAGCCAGAGGCTGCCCCAGCAGGCAGCAGCAGGGGGGCACGAGAGCAGCAGCTGTGCCCAGGGCCCTCCGGCAGAGCCAGGGCTGCCGTGGGTGGGCAGGTGGCACAGGGACTGTCCCCAGGGTGGGCAGGTGGCACAGAGACTGTCCCCAGGTTGGGCAGGTGGCACAGGGACTGTCCCCAGGGTGGGCAGGTGGCACAGGGACTGTCCCCAGGGTGGGCAGGAGGCACGGGCACTGCCAGGATGACTGCCCTGCACTCAGATGATGACATGCATGCTTTGGGGAGACAGAGGCAAATCTGTACTTGCTGCCTCTTCCACCTGTTGGGCTGAAAACACAGATGCTGATTTCCTCTTCTCTGTGCCCCTGGAAAATCTAGTATTTAATATTCACCTGACTAGGCAGAACGAAGAGAAAAGGGATTTTTGATTAGGTAAATTGTTTTTAATGACAGCCTGCCACATTTGACAGATCCCTCTTGTGAAGCCTCAAGACAAGCAACCTTTTCTCTCAGATGCACTCTGTGTGTTTCTGTATTTTATAAACTGAGCTGAAGTCTCAATTTCTGATTTGGGCAGGGAGGTCACTTCTTCCACAGTCACCCCCAGGTTTCTCTGGGAACACCAGACCCAAGCAATAATGTATGATTAATGATGTCCAGGTGGGACTAATGGCAGAAACTGGCCAGGGAAAAGCTGCATTTCCTGGCCCAAAATAGCTGTGGTGACTGAAAATTAACAACTGAAGACCAAACACTGAACCAGATTCAAATGTTCCTGTATGAGATTGAGGCAAAAGTGGACATTCTCCTGAGAGAGGTGTGTAAAGTGCTTCGAAAACACATGCTAGTTATTAAATGATTTATAACACTAAAATTCATCAGATATACCATTAGTTCTTTATAGTCTAAAATGATACAAATAAAGAACATGTAAATACCTGAGTCATAACTGGGGCTGAGGCCAGAGGGTATCTATCACATCAGGAATTCTTACTGGTGGGCTGCTGAAGGGATCAACAGCAACAAGGGGACGCTCCAAGGACAGGACAGACGTCCTGGGTTTGAGAACACAGAGAGCTGGAGGGAGCAGCCAGTGATGATCAGGCTCTGGGCAGTCTGCAGGGAGCTTTATTTCACCCATCCTGGAATGCCCCCTTGGTTTGGCCCTTATCAAAAAGCCTACCAGGTGCCTCGGGCAGGCTCTGGAACACAGGCTGGGACACAGGCCTGCTGTGATGCTTCAAACCTTTGTGCCTCAGTTTACCCATTGATTAGGACGATAGCCTTCCCAGAGTGTTGTGGTGATTAATTATTGATGTTAGTAAAGCGTTTTGAAGATGAGGAGTGTACATGCTGGCTAAAGGCCTTAATTACCTCAGCCTCATGATTAGATTTTTATATTTACATAATGAACGAGTCGCGGAAGAGGTGCAGAGATGGTCTCTCCTGGTGGACAGATTCTTATAGCTCAGTTATCTCTGCCATTATCACTATCTAAGTCGAATCAAATCCTTTTTTCCACGGGGAATCTGCTTTTGGAGTGAGCAAAGCCCACATGCTGCATGTGAGACTCCCAGCATGGCAAACAGCCACGGTACCTTGGCTAATTTCAGTCCCTGCCCATGAAACTCACCTCACCCAGAACTTGTTTCAACTTCTCCAGCTGTTCTTGGCATGTGTTGAGATTTCATAAAGTTGATGCCATCAACTCCCACACATATGGCAAGCCAGAGTGAGAGAGAAAACCCACACACAGTAACTAATATATAGGGAGAAGAGGTATTTGCATGGAGAGCACAAACACGAGGCTTTTCTCGCTGCCTCCAGAGGCTCCCGCCCGCTAAGGCCGGCATGCAAAGGGATATGCAGATGGCCAGGGTGGCTCGCAGGCTGCCTGCCCTGCAGCCTCCAGGAGGACACTCGGGCCACGAGTGGGGGGGCATTCACTGGGGGTCCAGCGGGGTGACTGTCACTGCTGCCCACGGGAGCAGGGGGCTCCTGGCTGGGCACGGGGACACGGCAGCTGCTCCCCAGGCACTGCTGGGGAGTGCCCAGGGTGGCACATGGCTGGGCCACTGCAGGAGCTCTGACCCACGCTGCAGTCTCCCCTTGGAGTTACTTTTGCTGAGACATTTTACCCGTGATACGGAAGGTTTGTCCTCCTTGTGTGTCCTTTTTCCTTTTCCTTTGGAGGCAAGTGCATAATTTTTCAAACTTTCAACGAGAATCATCTTCAATCCATAATTCATTATCAAGATGGTGCCTAATTATTAACGATTTACAATCTCACCCTAGTTGGGAAAAGTCTGGAAACTGCAGGCAAGGGAGAGTTTGGTCACAAACACGGAGTGTAGGCAATAACACCCATTTCCATACACACTTTTAGATCTGGGCAGATTTCCAGGGGAATTCATACTTGTCTCCTAGAGACGACTTCAGGAGAGGCAGAGTCTTTTTTTCAGCACTGAGCACTCGCACCAAACTTTTCCTTGGGGTCTGATCTGCCAGTTAGAGGGCAGCAAGCCGGGGTAGTGGGGGTAGAGCCAGGCTGGGAAGGGCACCAGGGCTCAGTAGAGCACAGGGGGATGAGCCTCACGTCCCTGCGCTCACCCAGGCCAGGCCAGGGCTGTGAAGGGGCCCTGGCCGTGCTGGCTCTGTGGGATGAGGCCCTGGCAGTGTTTGTCTGGCAGTCCCTGAGCCCGAGCACTGCCCTGCAGGGGCACCTGGCAGTGCAGGAGCCAGCCCGGCGCTGCAGCCGCCTCCTGAGTCACTAATGGGCTGCACACTTAGGAACCCTTTAAATCTGGTTTACAGTCATTGGGAGGCTGCAGTGAGATTTTGCCAATTAGCTCGTTGCATACACAGCGAGCCCTGCAAAAGCTTGGCCACATCGTGGGGTTTATTGGACACCAAGTACCGGGCTTTCCATTTCCTCTTCTATTTATATCCTCTGTTCAAATGAAAACCACAGATCTTTCCTGGTGACCTGTTTATTAAGGGAATTTAGAGCACTTAACATTTGCATTTATTAATTTTCTAGAAAAACTGGTATTACTAGTAACCGAGAGCTAACTGCTATCTCAGATTTCACTGGATACCAGCTGCAAATCTTGGTAATAAGACGTTGTGGATGATTAAGCCAATGACGTGATTTGTCAGTGGCACCTGTAGCCAGCCCCGGCTTTGCAGTGACCTGGGAGGACTCAGCACCTCGGACAACACCTCCACAAGCCCTGGGCACAGCCAAAATAACTGCAGAAAGTCTCCAGGAGGGGATTGTTCTCACCTGCGTGCACAGAGAGCCGCTGTTGGTGTGACCTGGGTGTGCATCTGACCCCCGAGAGCGGGGAGGGAATGGCACACTGGAATTATTTGTGGGAATTGCAGGTTCAAGCAGAGTCCCAGAGGCAAGTTCCTAAAGCTGCTCATGTCCCAACGCACGAGCATGATCTGATTGTGGTTTTAGTGAGCATGTTTGGGTTTCTGGGCTCAGGCCCTGCATTCACAGATGCCCTTTTCTGTAGTGCCTTCTGCCCAGGCTAGGACTCATAGACACCTCTGCACTCTGGAGTTCTGTTCTACATTTCCTTGGTTGCACGATCAGAAATGTTCTTTCAGTAATTTCATCTCATTTCTTTTCAGTAATGACAGATCTTTTCTCTCGGCAAAACCACCTTTCTATTCCTTTACTGGGTCACTGTTAACTCTTCCACGCTCTACATAATAACACTGGAGATTTTTTGCAGATAGGCTTCCTGCCAGTCTCCTCCATAAAAATGAATTACATCTGGAGCAGGTATGAACTTGGAACGATTCCTACCTCCCAGGTAAAAGAACTCATCTGATGCATAGACATATCGTGAGTCCTGACAGACTGAAGAGCCTGGGAAGGTGGAAGGAAATTTTTCTAATTCGTAGCTGGATTCCTTCTGATGAAGGACATGTACAACCAACTGCAAGAAAACAAATGATTGTTCTGATTATTTTTCGCTGTAGGAATAATTGGTAACATTGTTCTTCTTGGCAAAGATGAATAGTTGGAACCAGACTATTTCACAGAGACAAAATATCCACAGGGAGAGATTTCTGAGGCAGTCATAGGATGCACCCTACAGAGTGTGATTCTCATGACATTAAAGCTGTGCTAATGGTGTTGCGATTAACTTCTAATGAAGAGAGAAATGAACCTGATAAACACAGCGTAAATGTTCTATGGAAAGGACAATAAAAATATCACACTTTAGCAAGGTCTGGCTCCCATTGAAACCAAAAGGGTTGAATTCATTGAACTCATCCAAAACAGGAAAAAGAATTTATGGCTGTGGAGGACGAAGAAACACTGCTGTGAGTCCGAGCCACTGAATAACTCCATACCACAGAAGAGATCCCCCAGAGTTTTGCAATAGTAACTGTTGGAACTTTGTGGAATTTTCTGATCCTTTGATAATGTTTCCTCCTTCTAACAGCTAAATCCACACTGCTTCTTGAAAGCTTTTAGAATATTTTTCCTTATGCTTTTATCCCAGGAAAGGCAGGACCACATTTGGTATTTAGGACAGGGAGCTGGCAATCTGGATTCTTTTCAGCTTTGTCACTAACGCGTGGTAGGACTTTGATCTCCTCATTGCCCAGCACCACTCGGAGAAGCCCTGGGGAGTCTCCTGTGCCTCAGAGAGGGTCCTGTCCGTGCCACCGCGTGCAAGGCTGGCGCTGCCAGCTCCTGCGCTGCTCCTCGCAGCCGAGCAAAGCCCGGTCCCACTGCAGGGCTCCTGGAGCCGTGGGGCACGGCTCCTCGGGGACATCCCTGTGGGCGCTGTCCCTCACTCTGCCATCTCCACGGGCTTGGAGCTCCACGGCTTTGGCTTCGCTCACCTCTCCCCTGAGGCCAGGCAAAGCAAGTGTTTATTTAGAAACAATTAAAACTGAGCATTTAGATACTAGACTGGGAGGAAGTAAACAAGTAAAATGTAAAGTAAACAATATAAAATATTTCAGTTGTGGCTTCAGTTTTGCAGCCAGAGGCCAGTCTTTTAAACGCTGTCCCTTGGAATCTCAAAGAATGCCCTCACGCTCAGGGACTGGCATCCACTGGTCCCAGCTGCACATACACTGGGCTCCAACCTCCGCTGGACAACCCTTTGAAGTTCTCCACTCTTTTATTTCCTAAAATTAGGTTTTGTAATATAAATGGGTCTCTAATTGACTTTTACCAAAGCCAGCAGCAAGGGATATTTTAGCAGTGGTTCCTCTGGGTTCAGACCTAATTGACCAGAAGGTGTGTGCCCTCTATAAATACACCTCTGGCCCTTCCTGGGAACCAGGTGCCTTATTATTTCTGCCTTCCTCCTAGCCAGCCTGCTGGCTACTGCTTCCCACCCACTCTGAGCTGCTCCCTTTGTTTCTTTTATACAGTTATTAGTCTTATTCAGGACACTGCTTATACACATATCCCTTTAACTCCTGGCTTGTGGCGTTACCAGTTTCTGATAGAGACCTCTATGTGCTCCTCTGTGTGAGTATCGATTATTGCTTGGTCACAGTTGTTCTGACAGGACTTGTCTCTGAGTGCAGTAATTCCTCAGCTTCATCCTTTCTCCCAGTTTCAGGCTGAAATTCTGAAAACCCCTCGAAACCCCCTGCTTTTACTGCCTGCCTTGAAAGGAGTCACTGAGCACCTTGAGCTTCTGTTGTTTGTGCTTGATTTTGGGAGCTCTGTTTGAAGTGAGGCAGCTGCCCCTGGGTGCCTCGAGATCCCTCTGACTGCTGGGATGTGGGGTCCTTGCTCTGGGGGATGAACACGCTGGAAACAACAAGCTAAATAAAAACATGGGGTTTTAAAAATGCCTTCAACTTTAAAACAGGACTTTCAGTTTCTAAAGGCTGGCAGGGAGTTCGTTTTGAGTCAGTCTTTGTGTGGTCATTTTCATTCCGGAACGAGAGTGTTCTTGCACAGAGTTACACTAAAATGTGTTGTCAAGAGACATTGTCTTTTGTTTCCATGAGTTTGCAAATATTCCCAAACAAGTTTGATGTAAGCCAGAGCGCCCCAGCTTTTATCTTGCCGAATGAAAGCTTCTCCCTGAGCACCACGAGCCCCCAGCATGGGCACATTCCTGACCTGACAGTGCCAGGCTCAGAGGTGCTTTACAGCTGCTTCAGGGGTGTCCCTGCAGTGCTGCCACAACACCACGTCCTGACGAGGCTTTAATGAACTTTCTGAGCTGCCTGAATTCCTCTGATGAAGGGCATTGTATGTGTACAGTTTGTTTGTATTGTTGCCTAATTATGAACAGTAATTAAGACTTCACACCTACAATTTGTATTCACAATTTGTAAAATTCCCTTGCCTGGAGTTCTCTACTGCTGCTGCCAACAAGGCATACAGCAAATTTTATTCTTCACCCCAGCACCACAGAACAAAGCTCTTCACTGGCCTCACGTCTCCAGCTGGCAGCACCAAGGCCCAGGGCTGAGGTTGCTGACTCAAAGCCGCTGTGGCTTACGTGTCCCTTGGCTGGGCTTGTCCCCAGCTCGAGGGGGCCAGGAGAAGGGCAATGGCAGTGTCCAGGTGTCCAGCAGCAGCCCAGGCCGGTCCTGCAGGGCCCCGGGGCAGGGGTGACCCTGGGGCAGGACGCTGGGCACTGCCCTGCCCGCAGCCCTGCTCCAGGGATGTGCCAGAGGCACCTTGGGGCGCCGGGTGCTCATTCAGTCCTGCAGCCCCAGGACCACCCGCTGTCCTGGCCTTCCCAGGAGCCAGCACTCTTTAGGATTTCTTATGTTCCCAATCCATTTCACTGTGTCCATAGGCGTCCTGACATGATTCGTGGAACGGGGAGCACGCTGAGCACATTTATACACATCCAGCCTCTCCTTTAGTTGTACTTTAAAAACACAGCTTTGGAAACAGCTCTCCTGGGGAAGGATCAAACCGACGCTTTTTTTATTTTTATTTTTTTTCTCCTTTCCTGCTGTGCAGCGAGCGGGGTGGGGTTGGGCAGTCCCTGAGCAGGAGGGAGCAGCAGGAAGCAGCAGCCAGTCCTGCTCATGGGCTCCTGGCTGGCAGCTCGGAATGCCAGGGAGCCCCGGGCTGGCCGTGCCACAGCAGCCAGGGCACGGGTGCCTCAGCCAAGCGTGGCAGTTACTCAGGGCAGCGCTCACCTTGGAGCCACAGGCACTGACCAGGGCTCTGCGCCGTGTTATTAATTTTGTTGCTGATTCTGTACATTGTGGTCAGAGTCAGAGGCAAACCAGAGCACGGCAGCGTTGTTTGGACAAACAGAACAGCACCTGCCCTCCCTTTGTGGATGCATCTCCTGCTCCTTTTCTGACTCTGCTGGGGAGTTCGCGGCAGGATCTGGGAAATATATTCCAACGGGAATGTCTCCAAAGGGTGACTATAACATGAGTGTAAAGTATTGTTAATAAATTCATTGACTTTGGGTTTTTTAGCTAGAAAAATAAACCCAGGCTCATGTTGTTTGAGTGAAACTCAATTCAGCATGGGCAACATCAAGAACACAACTAGGATAAAAACTACCACACAGTAAATCAAAGAACAAGAAAAGTACAAGGCTATTAATGCTTTACTATAACATTCCTCACGGCCTCTCTGCACTGTGGATAACTGCAAGCCAACATTTTTCAACTGTCCTAAAGAATGTGAAATGTAAATGTTTAGAAGAATGTTTTTGTGCCAAGCTGAGAGTGATCATAAACATCGGCTTCTAATGGAAACATTTTCAAAAGATGCGCTCCGTGCTGCCAGCTTTTGAGAGCAACACCATGTAAATTAGGTCGGAGTCTCCTTGGATTCCTGACACTCCATTGCTGCCTTTTAATTGCCAAAAATTGTTGGATCGATGCTGCGTTTGTATTTAAAGTATGAACTGCAACTGTATTAAATATGCTGCTTAAATGTCATGTGGATAAACAATAAATCACCTGCCTGGGATTAGTTTTGGGGACAGGCCCGAAGCAAATCTTGAGGGAAAAGGAGCACTGTTCTAGTTGTGACCCTTTCTTTCTGTGGCATCACGAACGTGCCGGTGTTTTGCTGCCAGGTGGAGTTTATGGGTTGGAGGAAACTCTGCCCTGCTGATGACACACCGGGAGCAGAGCGTGACCCACCCTGGGCTGGAGCTCTCTCCACAGCAGGGAGAGGATGGTGCCATCCACCTGCACGTGCTGAGCCTGAAACCCTGCCCCTGGCAGCACGCTGCTTCTTCTCAGTGGCCTCCTCCACTGGTTAGCATCACCGAATCTTAGCCCGAATATTCAAATCTGGGAGAATTCATTTGCTTGGGAACTATAACCAGTGTCAGCTGACAGGTTTGGCTATATCAACTCAAGATTCCCAACAAATTTACGTTTTTAAAGTGAAACATTTTAGCTTTGGGATTTAGAGTTTCCATTTCAGTTTAGTGCTTAACTATATTTTAAAAACCCTTAAAAGAAAGATTAAATATTTGGATCAAAGTATCAAATGTCTTTTCTGTAATTTCTGCTAGTGAATCCAATTTAGTATCTAGAAAATGAGCCGTCTCTGATCACAACTCAGAGCATCTCCTTATACAATCAGTGTTCATATTCTTCCTCTTGCCATCACCCATGACAGCAGATGGTCGTTGGTGACAGGAGGGTCAGACATGACATGGTTATTAATGGATCATGGCTATAGTCTTAGCAGGGCTTATTTTGATAAAAGCCTTGGAATAGCTTCAGACAAACCTGCTTTTAGATAAACTTTCCAGGTTTAATGTCCAACCTGCCCCTTGTTTGGAAGCAATTGGCTCTGTTTCTTTGACACAGATCTCCATCTAAAGATCGTATTTGTTTCTCTAGCAATCAAAACAAATCAAAAAAATAATTCCGTGCCACTATAAGCAGGAGAGGTCCTGAATGGGTGCAGAAGACACGGAATTATTTTCCTCTTTTTACTGTTTTGATTGCTAGAGAAACAAATACGATCTTTAGATGGAGATCTGTGTCAAAGAAACAGAGCCCAAGAATGAGCAGGAGAGGGGGCCAGTCAAACCTCACAGCGTGCAAAGATGGGAAAAGGACTGAACAGCAGAGAAGGGGAGGATGTGAGCTGTGCTCACAATGAAATCACTGGGAATTCTGCCATGGAAGCAGAACTGAGCTGTTCTTTCAGGTATGAAAAGTACTGTGAATGACAAACAGAACTCCCATTAAGAGGTTAGGACAGGAAGCTGTTTTCTTCCAGGGATGAGCCAAGAAGCTGCAAAAGATGAGTCCCTAAATTGGTGTGTTCAAGCCAAGCCTTGACAGAAGCCTTGCTTCCAGCATCCCCTGAGGGTGTCTTTTAATTCCCATTAATATCTCTTGCATCCTTCTACCTCTCCCTTGATTTCTGCTGGCCTTCCTTCTCTTTTCCATCTGATCAAGGACTGCACTGCAATCTGAAGCATACAGGAGCCAGAGGATGCCTTGGCATTGCCCTTAGCAGCCTTTGAATCAGGGCAGGGACGTCACAGTTCTTCGGTTCATAACCTGTATGGCAGATAAATCAGAATATTTTGCTATTGTTTGGATTTGAGCCTCAGAAAGCCCTGGAAATAACAGAAGCAGCAAAGAGATAAAACCAGGTTCATGCCAATGGGACAACCAAAATATGTCATCCCAATACAGACAGGTTTTGGTGCAGAACTAGGAAGGAAGGCTAAGTCCTGAGTTCTCTCCTTGTGCTTTTACCATTCCATCGTGCAAACTGCCCCAAATTATCATAAAATTGTGCAGAGTAACAGCCAGCAGAGACCAGCTCTGCCTGGCTCCTATGAGCCTGCCAAGGCTGTTGGGATGGCGAGGGAAGGGACACACAATTCATTTGGAGAAGGTTTTTTCCCCCTTTTTTGTCATCCTCTTTGTGGTGGTTTGTGAAATGCTGGGAAGGAACAGTACAATGAAGAGAAAATGTTCCAAGGAAACCAGGCTGCTCCATGCCATTGCCCAACCAGCACCCAGTGTACCAACCCTGGAGCTCTGCGGGGAGTGTGGGACACACATGGGGACAGGACTGGGCAGCCTCCCTGCCCCTCTGAATTCCCAGAGCAGAGGGAGGGCAGAAATCAGAGCGTATTAACTCTGGCTGAGGCTCTCCCTCACTCCAACACCAATGCAGGTGCAAAGTTAGCGAGTTCAGAATTTTTTTGCAGAATTTAGAGCTGTAAAATGGAAGCTGCCTCTGAGCATTTGGCTCTTCCTCTCCTGCAAGTTTGGGCCAGATGCAAAAGAGGACTTAAGCACTTACAATTCCATAGGTTACTCCCTGCTCAGGATAACATTTCTTCCAGTACCAGCAGCTTTATGCCTGGACATGCCCAGAACTGCTGGGATCTGAGCAGCTTAGTGCAGAGTTCCCACCTCAAACCCACTGGGATCCTCGGAGGAGGAAAGGAGCATCCCTGTTCTCAAGACAGCCAGGTCAGGAATACTCCAAAGCTGATGCACAGCAGCAGGACCAGTCCCTGACACGATGCAGGGGCAGCTGCTCCCCTTTGAAGCTGAGCTGGCAGGAGGGCTGGGATGGGGCTGGAGGGTTTGGGGGAGCTCAGCAGAGGGACAGTCCTGGTGCGAGCTCAGCCGGGATTGTCTGGGAGAGTAAGCGTTCCCTCCGGGAGTGAGACCGGGCATCCAAACGTTTCCAACACAAAGGAGAAGCAAAAACTCCAGGCCCTTTCAAGGAAAACAGAAATGTAGTGAGTTAAAACAAAACCAAAACAAAACCAGAAAAACAACCAACCAGAAAAACACACCACCAAAAAACTGAAGAAGCCACAGTTATTCTGCTGGCTAATATCACGAAGACATGATGGTACTTGCAGCTTCCTGCTTGGACCTGGCTCGCTCCAAAGTTATTTTGTGTGTTAATCCTGTGGTTTAGATGATGAAGATTAGGTCTGAGTGAGCTGGTTCAGATAAAAGGGGAAAAGGCAGCAACCAAACCTTCACCCAAACTCCGACCTAAACTTTTTTAAGCTTTGAATAAAATAAAAAAGTATTAACTTTTCTTTATTATTCCTTTGTTTTGCAATTACAATTTTATTTGTAGGTACTGTTATTCATCAGCTACAGTTATTCATTCAAAGCTTTGGAAGTCACAGTGAGGAGGAGAGCTCTTATACCTGCAAACACAAAAACACGCAGCCCAGGTTCACAAGAATATGTTTCTGCTGCCTCTCCCGAACTTGGCTTTTTTTATGGAACTGGGATTTCTAATCCTAGTTACTGCTTCCAGTGTAACTGCCACTATACCGTGCAAGTTCCTTCCCAGTTTTGGTTTCTGTGCATCTTGGTCTGGAATGTTCAGTTACAGATTTCCTGATAAAGATCCCAGCTGACAGCCAGCAATTTGGCCAGCGTTCCTCAAAAAAACCAGGAATATAAAATCACGTTCCAAAACCTAAGCAGAAATGTGGGAGTGATTGATTGTCAAAGAATAAACCCCAAACCCAAAACAAAACAAACAAGAGCTGCCTGCTGCTTGGCAATTTTGGAAATTCAATTAAAACTGTATTCTTTTACTTTACTACGTAGTACTTTTCAGTACCTATTTTTAAATGCTTGCCTCAGCCAATAGCAGACTTCAGTGCTTGATTAGCACACATTTGGCTCGCAGAGCACCGGGGCAAACACACTTAGTGTGTTGTTTCTCAGGCCAGACCCCTCTTTGCAGGTGTCGGACGCACACATGCCAAAGGCAGCGCTGGCTGCTGTGTGCAGCTCTTGGAGCTGCTGGCCTCATCCTCCCGCCTGCAAGCCACAGACAGCCCCTGGCAGCCCCTGGGGTGCTCCGCAGCCCCTGGGGTGCTCGGCAGCCCCGGGCACACGCAGTGAGCCCGTGGCTGCGGCTGCACAGGGGCAGCTGGGCCGCCACGCACTCTTGTGTCCAGAGCACTGGCTGCTGTCGCGGTCCCTGAGAGCGCAGAGGGGCAGGAAAGCCCCTCTGTCCCTGAGGGATGCACATGCCCCGAGCAGGAGCTCTGGGGCCGGCTCAGCCCCACTGCAGCCCCTCCCGAGGCAGCTGCAGCTCTCCGAGGCGCGGACACGTCCGGGAGACGCTCAGGTGGGAGTCTGGCTTCTTCACCGTGCCACTGGCAAGAGGCGAGGGCCTTCCAAAGGAGGCTGAGCTGCCCAAATGGTCAGGAGAGGAGGATTCTAACAGTTCAGTGCATTAATCCCAGCCTTCCAGCCCTAAAGCTGGGAAAGTGGCACAGGAGGGTAGCGGGCTGCAGGAAGGGCTGGGTGGACGCTGCTGCTCACACCTGCAATCCCTGATTTTGGGTGGGCACGAAGGAGGGAGCTGCTCTCTGTGCCAGCCGCTGTTTGTGCAGTGGTTCTGTCAGGAAATATTAAAAATGGGGTGAGTGAGCCAGCTCCAGAGAGTGACTGCCATCACTATAACCCAAGAGACTTCGCTTAACACTTGAACTTTTCTGAGTGCTTATTCTAATTCGACCACAGGATCTTCTGAGAGTTCAGCCGTCGCTAATTAAGACCTGCAATGATTTATCTGTGGTTCATCCTGCACTTGGCAGCTTTAGCTTCAGAGGGACTGAGCACTGCGGAGTGTCAGTGCTGGGAGTGTCCCTCGGAGGAGCCCGGGGACCCTCCAGCCCCACACCTTGGTGGTAACTCCCCTGCCCCTTCCACAGCTGGGAATGCTTCTGTGTGGCCTCACATTCAAGGTGAAAACAAATTACCCACTTCAAAAATAAACTGCCCTAGGAAGTGTCTTTGAAGATTTTTAATGCCAAATTACAAAAACATAACATGCAAATGTAAATAATTTCCCCTGCAATGAATGCAGGAAATAAAGTGGTATAAACAATAGGGAATTGGACAGGTCTGTTTTATTTCCCTTCCTCCTCCATCTCCTCCATGGTGTGCTTTAATAAATATTAATGAAAAAGAGAAGGAATAACACTATTCTATTAATTTTTCTGCTTTTATTTTCTGATCATGCCTAATTTAAAAGTGTTTGAGGTTCCATTTAGTCATATATATATGGTTGTTTGAGCCTTTTATTAGCCGTGATTCATTCTGCATATCAGCACAGCGTGGAGCTCATGCCTTCAGTGTGTGTCTGTTCCGTGCTGCTCAGTTATCTGCCTGCCCCGAGCTATCCAAAGCGACGGATTTGCATGGACACTGCTCCCCTGTGGAAGAGAATGCCAGGAATGACCGGTCTGGTACTACCTGGCCAGGTGAGCTTCCATTCAAATAATGCACATGCCACCAAAACAATTCAGATCAAAGGTCCGCCTTTCAACAGAATTCAAATGTAAGGACTTCTAAAGCAATTTTGGCAGTTGGCTTTACAAATGAACTTATGTCAGCTGCTCTGTATGATGAGTGACTAAATTACTTCTGTATCTAATCTTATCTCGCTATCTGTCTGTCTGTTTTTCAGCATTTCAGTGCCCATCACCACATTATCCAGGCGCCACCATAAGATTAAGAAGCTCTGCAGTGACATTCTCAACATGGTCTGTTCAAAGGTCATTAGCAGACCTTTCATACTGGAAAAGCCCAGAGGAGAGCATGGAAGAGAGCCACAGAAGGAGAGGAAAAGGAAAAGGAAAAGGAAAAGGAAAAGGAAAAGGAAAAGGAAAAGGAAAAGGAAAAGGAAAAGGAAAAGGAAAAGGAAAAGGAAAAGGAAAAGGAAAAGGAAAAGGAAAAGGAAAAGGAAAAGGAAAAGGAAAAGGAAAAGGAAAAGGAAAAGGAAAAGGAAAAGGAAAAGGAAAAGGAAAAGGAAAAGGAAAAGGAAAAGGAAAAGGAAAAGGAAAAGGAAAAGGAAAAGGAAAAGGAAAAGGAAAAGGAAAAGGAAAAGGAAAAGGAAAAGGAAAAGGAAAAGGAAAAGGAAAAGGAAAAGGAAAAGGAAAAGGAAAAGGAAAAGGAAAAGGAAAAGGAAAAGGAAAAGGAAAAGGAAAAGGAAAAGGAAAAGGAAAAGGAAAAGGAAAAGGAAAAGGAAAAGGAAAAGGAAAAGGAAAAGGAAAAGGAAAAGGAAAAGGAAAAGGAAAAGGAAAAGGAAAAGGAAAAGGAAAAGGAAAAGGAAAAGGAAAAGGAAAAGGAAAAGGAAAAGGAAAAGGAAAAGGAAAAGGAAAAGGAAAAGGAAAAGGAAAAGGAAAAGGAAAAGGAAAAGGAAAAGGAAAAGGAAAAGGAAAAGGAAAAGGAAAAGGAAAAGGAAAAGGAAAAGGAAAAGGAAAAGGAAAAGGAAAAGGAAAAGGAAAAAGCAACTGCTGGAGCCTTTGTGGTTGTGCTCACATCGTGTGGCTCTGCTGCCCAGGTGGTGCTGGAGCCCAGGGCCCTCGAGGCCTTTGTGCTGCTGCAGGGACTGTCACCCTCGGTGCCTGCTCCTGTCACCTCAGACTTTGGCTCACGTGGCCTCGGCACTGCTGGCCCTGTGCTCTCCCCAGATGCCATTCCCATGCTGGGTCCTTCTGATTCCTGTGTGCTCCAGCCCCCAAGCAGGATATTTCTCTCCAAGAGCCCGAGCACAGAGCGGGCACCACAACCTGGGACCTGCCTTCCCTGAGAGAATATATTAGAGAAATGTTATTTTCCTCCCAGCGGGCAAATCCTCCCAGCTGCCTGTGTTTGAAGAAGCCAGAAAGGGTGCCTTTCGATGTGCACAAAGCTACCCAGGACCAGGAACGGGAGAGAGGACTTTGTCCCAGCAATCCCAGTCGTGCTCCCACTGAGGACCTGGCACCCCTGTCCGGGGAGGCGGCACTGCCCATCCCCTGCTGCTCTGCCCCGAGCGGGCGCTGGTAAGTGCAAGTGTGCCAGAGCTGTTTTTCCCAGTGCTGCCCTTCAGAAGGCTGGCTCAGCGCTGAGGGGCCAAAGGCAGCTCAAACAAACCCCGGAGTCCTTTGTGCCCCTCTCGGCGCAGCAGCAGCCGGGGATTTACGCCGGGGGATGAATAGGTGGCTCCAAAGTGAGAAGGAAAGAGCCAAAGTTGGAAGCTAACCACAAAACGTGGGTGTAAATGATTACCAAAGGCTTCCAGTAACTCTGCTATCATCAGAGACTGGCTTTATGGGTATGGCCTCAAGAAGTTTCCCTCCACTTAATTAAAGAGGCAGATAAGTATCTAGGTGGAGTGTGCAGATAGGTTCTGAATGAGTTATCCACTAAGGCTGGTTCGCTGCACCTATTGTTAAAGCCAGAATATAATATCAGATTAATGCATTATATTTGCTTATTATAGCACTATGTCATCATTATATGACATGTTATAATTAAAGCCCTGCATTAGAAACAAAACTATTTGGCTTGGGATAAGTTGCCTTTATGCCTTCTGTGGTTATGATTTCCTCCTTTTCTTAACCCCTTAAAACTGCATAATATAGCTATTTGTAGCTGTATAAAGAAAGTTTCTAGTTTCAGATTCTAATCTCAGGTAATTCAATGTAAATAAAGTCAAAATCTGGCACACCGTCCTTTCCTGTGTCAGAATATTTGCTAGCAGAGGGAATCCAGGTTGTTTGGGTTGCCAGGATCCCAAAGATGGGCAGATGAAGGAGGAGCGTGCCTGGCTCTCCATCCTTCCCGCTCGTCCCTCGGCTGTCCCCGCCGGCTCCCGGCTCTGGAGCACTCCCGGGCTCTATGGGAAGCCGCTCGGCAACCTCGCACTCTCCCTTTTCCTTCCTGGAACTACACGAGCCGAAGTTGCCTCTCGGAGCAGTTTGCGGCCGCAGCTGCCGGGAACGCGGCGCTGGCAGCTGCGAACCGGGAGCTTGGGCGTGGGGCGGCTGCGATCGGCGATTGCCGCCCGGGTAACCGACTGTGCCGATGCTAATGAGCATTTGCATATGCACGCTGCTCCGTCTCGCTGCCCGGTGACTCAGGCGGGCAGTGCCAGCCCCAGCCCTGCTGCCAGCCTCCGGCCCGGGCTGCGAGCAGCGCCCCGAGCCCGCCGGGGCAGCGCCAGGGGAGGCTCCGGAGCAGCCGGGCTGGGGCTGCCCCAAGCTGGCAGGGCTCGCCATCCTCCTGCTGCTCTTCGCAGGCCGCGTTATTGTCCAGGGCATTCACTGACCGGCGCTGGCTTGGCTTGGCACGAGCACCTTAATTAATGAGGGCGGGGTGCCAGCCCACCGTCCCCGCCTGGTAATTCGGTCCTTTTCTTCCTGGGGCCTGCTGGCCTTTCCCCTGGGCTTGCAGAGAGCTGGATTTGGCCTTGGAAATTGGCTTGTGCACCAGGAACTGTTCTGTCATTTCAGTTTCACTTGGAAATGTGCATTCTCCTCTCTGGTTTTGCCTCTTTAAAGAACAAAAAAAATTGAGAGAGAGAGAGAGAGACATTTTTGCTTTACCTGTCATAGTAAACTGGCTCTCATGCCAGTAAAGCATTCCTAATTGGCAGGATTTAGAGACTGATCATTTCAATTTATGCCCAGAACAGGTAGGGCAGCAATGAAAGCCTCTCCCACCCAACCCCACCCCTTCTCACCAGTGTGCTCAACCCTGCCCTGGAGGGACCACCTGGAGGGCTGAGCAGGGAGTTCCCTCCCCTGCGCAGGGAAAAGCCCCGTCCTGCAGTAAATAGCAGGCTGAGCTGGTGGCTCATTGATAGCCAGGGTCCCTCTGGCCATAAAACCCCTGCAGGGCTCCTGCAGACGAGCACCTGCTACTGAAGCCCTCAGCCCTTCCCTGAGAGGGCCTTTAAGACCTGGCAGAGAGCACCAGGGTGAAATTTTCACTTCTCGTTACCCAGATGGCAGTGGGAAAATCTTGGGAAATGTGGAAATGGTTCCCATCACTGCCACAGCTTGCAGCAGCCTTCCCAGAACCCTGGGCTGGTGGGGATCACTTCTCTCTTCCCAGGCCCCTTCACCCCCTGCAGATTTGCCTCCTTGTCCTTTTTCCCATCCCTTTCCACTCTGCCAGCCTTGCTCAAGGACTGTGTCCCCTCCAGCCAGGCACAGGTCTGTCTGACAGGAGCACTGAGTGCCCTGTCCCTCCAAGCCTCACAGGAGAGCCCCCCTCATTCTGGGGGAAGGCACAATCAACCAAATTTATTATTGACAGAGGAAGAGCTGCCAAGGAGCATTAGATTTCCCCATGAAGCGGGAACATCTATTCCTCTAAATAAAATGCTCTGCAAAAATAAAAACAAAGCCCAAGCACGGTACAAACCGGGAGTCATTAGCAAATCAGGCTTCTGCAACTGCACAGCTAAAATCCGAATAACATTTTCCAGTAGCCATTAGTCTCACTCCGATTGCCCAATGCAGGCATCACTGCTTTTCTCAGCATCTGCTTTATCAGTTGTCTCCCAGCGCAGAGAAGTCCCTGGCTCTTGGCAGCAGCTCCTGCTGATGCGCAGGGGGTTATTGCTCAAGAGCCCTTTGATCAGCAGCCAGGCACCCTCGCACCGGGCTCTGCAGCCGTGGCTGCCAGGCCTGGCCAGCACAAAGCTGCCTGGGCTCCCTAAGTGCGGTCGGATTCCTCAGGGCCTGCTGCAGAGCGTCTCCTTCTCCCTGTCCCTGGACAGCCAGGCCTGCCGTGGTGTTTTCCGTGCTGCAGCTGCAGCTGCAGCCACCCCACAAGCTCCCGTGCAGCTCTGCTGTGCTGGGCTCGCCCCTCTGTGCAGCCGGAGCCCCCGGAGCTGCTGGGACACTCTAGCCCGTGCCCCACTTGTCAGAGGTTTTGGTTGAGGTTTTTATTCCCTGGGAAATGCAGAAATGCGAAGCCGCTGTCGTCTCCTTTAGCACGGCAAGCGACAGCCAAATCAGCTCTCTGATTTTCTGATTTCTGCAATTTGAAATGCTGAAATTGCAATATCTCTCAAACTGGAAAACACATGAAATGGAGTGCTCAGAATTTGCTGGGGCATGTGCTGCAGAACTGAGCAAGACACAACAATTTTCCCAGAGACACCGTGATCTCAGACCCATGTATATACAGATCCATGTAAATACATCCCATGTAAATACAGGTTTATGCATTTATCATTACTCATGCCAGTAATAATAGTTCCACTGGAATCACTACAGCTACATGGATAAAACGAAGCACATGTGTAAGATCAGGATCTAAATATGGAACAGGCAAATCCACCTGCAGCTATGGCAACTGCACCTGGAACTGCAGATGCACATACCTGCATGAGCCTCTGTTCTGATTTGAGGCTAACTGATAATATAAAGATATATGAAAAACTGGTGGAAAAGGCAGGACCAGAAAGCCTCTTTTGTTCCAAACTCCATATTTATCCCTTGCATCTTAATTTCTGTCAGTGTTCTGCGCTCATTAACTCTACAGCTCTGTAATTTGCTTTAAAAGGGGTTGAGGACACTGAAGCTGCCATCAAGGCCTTCTGCCATCTCTCCTGCTCCTTCAGATCTGGGGACTCAGCCCAGCAATCAGCACTATTCTTAACTTCAAGCACAGAAATGTTTTGTGCCACCCTGAGTGGTCATCAATAACTCAGCAGCAGGAGAGCAGCCCTGTGCAGAGGTTGGGTTTCTTCACAGAGCTGGCACCGAGGCTGGCTTGTGTGCTTAACTGAAGTGTTCCTGGCCGGGGGCCAGCTTGCATTCCTCTAAGCAACCAAACTCCTTGATAATTACTCCCTTTTTTTGTAACTCTGCTCATCTCGCTGTGCCAAGTTATCCCCCAGATATTCTGCTCCTTGTACAGTGGGGTGTGAGACATGCTGAAATATCTCAGTTACATTCCTGGTTTGTTTTCCTGCCTTTCGCGTTGTGAACAGCAGTAGAGACAGGAGCAGTGTTTTACTGTTCCAGGAGCCCTGGGCTCAGATACCTGTCAGGAACATGCACCCCGTGCTGTGTGTGGATGGCAGGGGCCGGGGAAATGAGCAAAACTCTGTTTCTGCCGGAGCCACCGCGCCCCTTGCGCTTCGCAAAGCGGCTCCGGGCACTTTCTCCAGTTCTTGCGATTCCCTTCCTGAATTGCTGCAGCCAAGTAATCGTTTCATCATATCGCTCTGAAATATCTTCCCATCGTGTCACCATCACATTCATTTCTCCAACCAAAGCTCCTCTGTTCACTTATAGAAAATCTATCCCAAAGCACCTGCGGCCCGCACGCCCAGGTGGGAGGGAGCACGCAGGTGAGGCTCGGGGCTTTTTGGTTGTTTGGATGCTGATTCCTGCCCCTGCTGTTCCTGGGCAGCCCCAGCGAGCTGCTCTCCGCAGCCCTGGGGAGCTGCTCTGGCCACGGGCTGGCAGAGCCCGCTGTTTATAGCACCCAAAGCAGTCTGGGGCCCGCTGCCCACAGGGGGCTGCAGCCCAGCCCAGCAGGATTCCTTCTGCAAACTGTGTGATATTATAACTGAAACCTCTGAATAAATACCCCGGACTCTGGGAAGGTGCTTTGATAGCTATGGAATGTGTGATGCAGGAATCCCAGAAGCAAGGGCCAACAGGACAGGGCAAGGTGAAAACCAGATGTAGGTCACAGTCTTTCTTAATTTTTAATTAGCTATAAATTCTTATTGGAATTTATTATTATGTATTATTATTATTATATGAATAATTTCTAGAGTAAATATATTTTGGAGGGAAAATTATTAAGAAATAAGGGTTAAATTTGGCACAACTTTGTGAAATCGTGGCACCCAGTTGGAAGGTTTGGAATTAAATATGTTACTGTTGTAAATGCAAATCAATTATCTTAAGTGTTAATGCACTTATCCTCATTTTGAATTCCAGCCCTATAGTTCCCCACATGCAGGCAGATCTATCCACCAGCATGTCTAGGAGGGGAGAAAAGCCTTTTATTCAAAACAAAACGTTTGAACCACTGAGAGGTGGGGAAGTGATCACAAAAGGCATGCTGGTTTCCAGTGGAGTTCCCCATTCCCAGTAGATCAAATGCAGCACATTTAGGGAATGAGGGCTCTGCCAGCCCTGGGAGCTGCAGTGCCCGGGCAGCACGATTTTTATTTGACAGAGGAGCAACGATTAGTACAAAAAGATGCATAAATTTTCCTGCATCTTCCAAGAGTCACCAACGGAAGGCAGTGGGAAAAGTGGAAACGCAGCACCACGGTGTCAGAACTGCACTGGGTTCCACAACCTTCGGGCAGATAACAGAGTGGGAACTGAAGAACTGCTTTCAAAACTGTAATTGTATTTTTAAATATATTTCAAAACTGCTTCATATGATTCGTTTTGCAGAACTAAGCACTACTGAATGTGGACACCTTATAAACCAGTGCTTTGGAAAGGAGATGTCAGTGCCAAGGATTTACAGACTGACTTTACAGAGGAAAAGCCTCTGTTATTTCAGTAGCAATCAGAAAGACCTGTAGAATTTACCCAGTCTAATACATCATTCGAAAAGAAAGATAAAAATAAAAAGCCCAAGTGAAATGCTGTTTATAAATTTCTATGAAACGGAGAGCAGCTCCCGGTGCCTGGAGCTGGCTGCGTGGTTTGCCTACCACAGGCTGTCCTGGGTGGCTCCAGGAGGAGAACTCGGGAAGCCCTGGCCGAGGCCAGCTGAGACATTCCAAGGGCTGCTCTCAGCCAGCAGAATCTTATTTGTCATGGGAAACTAAATCAATATTTGGGGCTGAGACACTGTTTGGACAGGGATTTTCCAGTCCCCTCACTGCAATTAGAAAAGGTATTTGGACTCTTTTGTCTACTTTAGTGCTTGGAATTTGTTCAGATTCATTTACAAGCTATTTTTCCCAGACTATTATTTTCTAGGAAATGTTTTAATTACCCGGGCTTTTTCATATGCTGTTTTAGAGGGCAGAGTATTTCATGACCTCCGTGCATTGAACGGGGCTACAAAGCTCCTAAATGTAAGTTATGAGGGTAATACAAGATTAAGAATGAAGGATTGGGGAATTCTCTTTCCAAGTTTTTCACCGATTCCTTCTGAGACGATTGTGAAATTGGTGCCTTTATGGTCTTAATTTTCCTGTCTGTCCAAAAAAATCAAGGCTCCTCCTGAACCAGAAACCTGCCATCCTAATTAGGAGATACCTTGGGAAACAGCAGTAATTTAAACACCGTTCTTTAAACTGCAGCAAGGCCGTGCTGGCTCTCCTGCGCTGGGCAGGCAGGGTTTAAGGATGGGATTATCTCCTTCATGCCTGGTAGAGCTCAATCTCCAAAACTGGACTATTATTTAAACAGATATAAATACCTTCAGTACATCTTATCTTTCAATCTGCCCTGCCTTCCAGCCCCCACGGACTGAACTCTTGTTGGGAACTCTGTTATTTAGAAAGGAAGCCAGCGATGTATGTGAGCACATCCCCAGCACCTTCGGCAGCGCTGGGCTCTGGCCGGGAGCGCTGCTCCGGATTTGGGTGACACTGCCTGGCCTCCAGCACTACAAGAAAATAGGATCTAAGGATGTGGATGAGTTTCGTAATGATACAAATAGTAGAATAAACAGCCACGGGAGGCTGGAGTAATCATCGTCACGAGGGACAGCCAAGACAAGATCTAACGTCTATCCTGCCTGCAAGAACTTGAGTCATGCTGGTGCAGGAGCGAGCTCACCCAAGAAATCTATTTTAGGGGCTCGTAAAAACAACTGAACTGCACGGTGAGAGTGGGAAAGCAAAGGGGGGAAATCTGTATGGGGCTAACCCTGCTCACTGTGCACAGCTCTGGGGCGAGCAGGGAATGAATGTGCAGCCAGTGTCAGGGAGGGCTCCAGCTGATGGGCCTGCAGCAGGCTCTGATCCTAGGAGTCAAAAAAAGCAGAGCAGTTGTTTCAGTAGAAAACATGTTTTGCTTAAGGAGACACTAGAAATAAGTGACAAATTTCGGATTTGTCCTGCAGCCCAGGGCTGTTTGTGTGGAATGTATAGGAACAAATTCAAGGCCGCTGCCTTTGTCCTGAACCCCTCTTCGTGGCCGGCTGTCAGAGCACAGGCAGTAGAGGAGTTTCTTTCCCCAGGCACTGGGAATCTGGATCTAAAAACTTCACGCTTAAATTTGGCCTAGCAGGAAAATGGAAAATGCTGACTAAGGCCTGATCTTTTGCCCAGCTCCCTCCACGTAACCAGCCTGGGATGTTCACTCTTTACAGACCTGGCAGCAGGGAACAGCACAGGCGGGAGCTCTGGCCAGGCTGGCCGGTCCCAGCGGCAGGCAGCGCCCTGGATCTCCCCAAAACAAAGTCCTGGCCTGCTCCAAACCTCCTCCTCTGGCACCCCCCAGCAAACAGCTCTCCTCAGAGAATCTGCCTGCAGTTTTCAGAAAACGTCTCGGGAGCAAAGGGAAGGGGGTGGTTCATGAGCCTCTCACCTGGTTGGGTCTCATGGGAGCTTCCTGAGCAATGCCCGAAATTACCGAAATCCGACAGAAATGCTACTTTCTCATGTTTATTCCTGCAAGCTACAAACATAAGAAATGCTGAATCATAGAAAATAGAAACTGTGTAAAGAAAAAAAACAAAACAAACACAAACAAAACCTCATTTCAGGCTTCCTCCCATACTTTTTTCTCCCTCCCACTACAGACTCGGCGTTATTTGCCAAGGATTGGTCATGGTTTGGATAGCACATCTTGCTCTACACGTTCAAAACAGCATGAAGTGCAGAAAAAAACCCAACACAAACACCTCCTCCCCAAACAACACCCAAGCAGCAGCTAAAGCAGGTGATTAGAGGAAATAAAATGAGGCAACAAGAATCGGCTAAGGCTTCCAGCTCTGCTCCTTGCTGAGTTTCTCTTGGGGGTTTTGGGGTTTGGTTTTGGTTATTGGTTTGCTTTGTTTTGGTAGTTTGTTTTTGTTTTTTTTTTTCCCTTTCTCTCAGAGAAAGCTAAAAGACCAACAAAAATCCCTATCCCTGATCACAGCATTGAGCCAGAATCAGCTGGAATTTCAACCCTGTGCTTAATCTAACTTTAAACATGCCTTCAAAATAAAACAAGCTACTTTTTTTTTAACCTAGTCATAAAGTTTATTAAAATTGTTCATTAATGCTTCAAATGTAGCAAGAACGCATAGATCCCAAAATATACATATGTATTTTCTTATAGAAATAGATTATTCTTTATAATAAAAAAAACTGTAGGAACATCTTTAACAGATTACTCAATCCATGACTGACAGTTACACGAGATTGCATCATGTACACAGCATTCCCAGCCATGCTTAAAGGATTGCATCACTTTGCCCTTGCTCTCCTCTCGCTCTTTTAAATAACCCAGCGCCCAGCAGAGCCCGCCCGGGCCGGG
>VWZN01018309.1:120401-134713 GCA_013396955.1 Regulus satrapa
TCCCCGGGCGGAGCGGGAGGGGCTCAGAGCCCGCGGGGCTCCGAGCGGGGCCGCGGGCCGGAGCCTGCCCGTGCCCGGAACGGCCCTTCCGCCCTCTGGACGAGGCGAACCCTCCCCCTGGGCGCTGCTGGGCTGATGTGGCCGCAGCGAAGGCAAGGGCAGGGCTGTGCCCGCGGAGCCTCTGTCCCTGAGCTGCCCCAGCTCTCCAGGCCTGCAGCTCACGAAGGGGCAGAGGGGGGGCTTGAATTCCTGTTTCCCTCATCCTTGGAACTGGTCAAACAAGCTTCAGTTTGTCATTTGAGTGCTCAGTAAGTGACGGTTTGAATATGCTGTGGAAATAATTGCAATATCCTTGTTTAAAAAAAATTGTTTGTAGCTCAGGGTGTGAGCCATGCCGGGCATTCCTGCCCTCCCCAGTGAATCTCTCCTCTGGTGAAGAAGTAGGGAAGGGAAGATTGTTTTCACTGTCTTGTGGTTTCCAGCAGATCAGCTGAGCCCCGCTTGCACATCCAAGGCGATTCCTGCACAGTTAGGTGTTCTCACTCGCACCGAGCCGTGTGATGGTACCAAATCCAAGGCCTTTCTTGGCCTGTGTGGCTGGGGCAGGTCTGCCCCCTTGCCTTGAGAAGGTCCTTTGTGACACCTTTCAGCTGCTCTGGTCCATCCGGGACCGACTCCTGTGCTTTACAGGAAAGCAGTCGCTGACTTTGCCACTGCTCTGACTCATAAGGAAGAGATTTCCCCCCCCAAAGAGCTTCCTGCCCTTCTTGCTGGCTGTAGCACACGTACAGTGATATGCCAGGGAGCTGAGGGTGTATTAGATATGCAGATTTCTTCTGGCATTACATAAATAATTTACATAAGCAATGCCAGAATATGTACTATGGTGGAAGCGTCTCAGGTTCAGAATTCTGAATTGGTAAGAACGGGGATTACACCGAGCTGTGCAGAGCGAACGTGACTGGAATATTTCCCTGGTTTCTTTGAGCACGTACCCTGTGGCTTTGGCACTTCATTGCTTCCCACAGGTGACACTTTGGGATCTGAGTGCCCTTTAAACACAAGTTATCAGCGCTGACTCAGTTCCTGGGCTGATTTGCCTTCCCAGTGCAGAGCTGAGGCTGCGGTTTTGAGCCTGGATACCTTGACAGCCATCCTGGCTGTGTGTTCAGAGTGCAGAGGTGTTTGCACGTACTGAACTCGGGGGCCTCGCCAGCCTCCTTTCCAGCACTCGGGTGATTGTTCCATAAGGATCAACCCACTTAGCTCCTCTAATCAGCCTGTGGTTTTCTTGTGCAGGAAGTGAGTGTTAATTAACTCTTCCTTTCATTACTCCAGGGATCTCTTTATAGAATCGCCCACCTTGTGACCTGATGCTGCTGTCAAATATGGCTGTTCTTGTGCCTTAATTTAATTCTACTATTCTCTCTTCTGCTGCTGCAGAGGGTGTTAATTTATATACCCACAGCCCTTCTGGAACTTCTAAAACTGACCTGCCAGAGTCTTTGTTCACACTTTCAAATATTACCTTGTAGGCACACTGGAGATAAGACTGATCCTCCATTTTCGTTCCTACCTTCCCTGCTCCTTGCGTGGTACAGTTGAGAAGGATGACTTGATTTAGCCTTTAGGAGGAGAAATTTGATCAGGCATTAGGTCAGCAGAGAGGAGGAGTAGGACAGAAGCTGAACACATGCCAGGCCTGAGTGTGCCTGTGCTCTGGGAGAGCACGTGCACCTCTCTGGAGCCCCCCTGAGCCTTCCTTGTGCCCTGCTTTGCCAGAGGGAGCGGGAGGGGGCTCTGGGTGACTGCCCAGGGAGCCCTGGGCAAGAGGAGGCCGTGCTGGCTGACCCCTAAAACAGGCAGGGACTGGCCTAGCAGCTCCTGAGGGCATTAAGAGCTGCCCGCAGCCCGGGCCCTTCTGGTGACAGCTCAGATCTTCTTGGCCTTGGGTATTAGAGGTCTGTTTCTGTGCCCTAATCCTGCAGGTTTCACCCTGAGTGTTCCCTGCGCTCTGCTCGGTGCCTGGTGGGGATCCAGCAGGGAGGAACAGGGAGCAGCTTTCTGTGCTAATCTGATATTCCCAGTGTTACCCTACTCTGATGTGCCTGCTCCCTTTTTATAGGCAGCAGATGATTTTTTCACAGAGGTACAAAGTGGTGCAGCAAGGTGCAGGAGAGAATGTGGGCCAGTCCTTTCTCTTTCCTTGGTCTGTCCCTCATCATCTCGGAGTGGCTGAGAGTTCCCAGCCTTTGCCTGCGAGCAGGAAGGCACAGACAAGACTCAGTTCAGGGAGAAGCTTCAGGACAATGCTTGTGGCGTTAGACAAACCATTCCAGGGCCACCAAAATACAGAATGGTGCTTTTTCCTGCTAGTACAACAGCGTTATTTAAAATCTCAGAGCTTGTCATTACTACAGATCACAAGGTGATTTAGGTATGTCTGAGGCCAGAAATCTGTTCACAGATTCAGCCCTTCCAGCAACACTGAATATTGAATGAAACACAAATTAAAAAAAGATGTGATGTGGAGGAACTTTGTGCCAGCAATCTCAGGGAGAGGGAAACTAGGACAGTGTGAAATGATGTCTGATTTGGACAAGGGCAGAGGGAAGAGGTTAGTAGTGGCTCGGGGAAGAAGAATGTCATTTAACAAAATGTGTGCACCTCCCATGGATAAATAAATTTCTGTTTCACTTCCCTGTCAGACAAATGGAGCGAGTTACCCAGGCAGTAGAACGGTCTGTCTCTGCTATTTCAGGCTTCAAAATGCCCTCTCAGATAAAAGTAAAACGTGCTTTTTTCCCTGTGGTTTTTCTTTTCCAACAGGAAAGCGACTACAAGAATGGATTTCTGTCATCTTATGCTTCTCTCTGATCTGCTTCAACTTTTACAATCTCCTCTTCTACCTGCGCCTGGAGCACACGCCCTCGGTTCTCGTCGGGATCTGTAAGTAGGAATGTTTGCTGCCCTGCTCGAGGCAAGGCTCTTCTGATGTGGGAAGCAAACGTGGCATCCTGTAGGCTTGGCTCGCTGTTGGAAAGGGAGAGGGACATTTGTGTGAGCCCCTGAAACAGAGACCATCTGCAAAATGTTATTGCTTTGTCTTTACATTTCAGCGGCCTCTCGGTATCTCACAGGGGGAGTTTTGATGTAGCTGGGTGAGTTTGGTGTTCTTGGGCACAAGAACAAGTGTGAGAAGTAGAAGAGCTGTTGAAATGGTCAGAATTGGGAACAAAATGCATAGATCAACAAAAATATTCACAAGAAATTCACAGAAAGCAAAAGCTTGAGGGAAATGTTATAAAAGGTGGTTTGGGCATCAAACTGGCTTCATTTCTGGGGACTGCAGACTTAAGACACGAATTTTAAAGAATCGAGCTTTCTTTCATGTCAGGATGTGATATTTTGCCTTTATCCTGAGTGATGACTTTTTCCAGGACTATAAGAAAAATTGGATCTACCTGTTCTGTGGAGGAGAGTAAGAAACAGTGAAAGATTCTGATAGAAAGTTCAGCACCCGTGCTTTAGAAAAAAATAGCTTTCCTATGAGCTGTGTGTGGAGTGTGTTTTAGCAGAGAGTGGTACCTGCTCATCATCAGCGCTGTGCACTGCTAAAGAGTTGAGACAAAACCCACCCAAACCACTGCGCCGGGTTCGAGCAGTGCTGCAGAACAGGAGCTCTGAGTTTCTGCCAGAGCTGGGGCCTGGGGATTCCTGATGTCTGTGCGGAGGTCGCTGGCTCTGCCGGGGCTGGGGGCAGCAGTGTCCCCCCCGTGAGTCCCTCTTGGCCTCATTCGGGCCTGCCTGCTCTCGTGATGAGGTGGAGGTGTTGGCAGGAGCGGGCACAGCCTGGCATGGGAGCTGCTCCCTGGGCACCAGGGCACATCCAGACAGGGGAATCGGCAAGGATGCCTAACCCGGGGTGCAATCTGCTTGCAGCTGCCTTTCATCTCAAAGTTAATATTGATAAAAGCTGGAGTTCTCTGATATCCTGGTTACCAGTTTACCTGATAAAGCAGCCAATTCACTGATAGTATTATTTAAGTAGTAGTGAATGATTAAAGTAGCAGAATCTGGATTCTGTGTAAATAAAGTGGTGTGGAAATAACTGATAATGTGTACAAAAATGAGTGCCATAAAATAGTAAGTGCTTCAGGCTATCTTGTTTTGCTGCCTTCAGTACATTATTTCGCCAGGTGAAGTGTGAATGATGTCTGTAATTCACAGCAACTATTAGGTTTTATTGCATATTGTGAAAGTCTTATCCATAAAAGTCCTGATTCCTAAATATGTGAGCAGCTCCATGGGCACAGCTGGGAATCGTGAGTCACCCACTGGATGAGGTGTGTTCCACTGAGAGAGTCCCTCAGGCTTGGTTTGGAATATTGACCTTTGAGCTGAAGTCACAAAATAAACATTCTGCTAATAAAGACAGAGCTCTAGATCAAGTTCCTGCCAGGTTCTTTGGGGATCTGAAAGGGGTCACTGTTCCAGTGGGCTGGGTCTGTTCTGCACAGACTGTTCATTGCATGGGGACCCGTGTGCTCTTATTTAAATACATCTTTCCCTTTAGGAAATGAAGCAGTTTGAACTTTCTGCATCATTTCCCTGAGCCAAAACCCCGTGTCTGGGATGGTTCTTTCTTTGTGCCTCTAAAGGCACAGGGAGTTGGAACCTGAAATGCTGTAAGAACCTAAAGCTGGCCGTTCCTGGGACAGGAGAGCCGCGCTGCTGGCGGGGCTGGCAGGGCAGTGCCTCCCTCCCTGTGCCCCCCCGTGGGCTGGGGCAGGTGCCAGGGCTGTGCTGAGTCCCTCCGTGCCTGCAGGGGAGCAGCACTGAGGGGACACCTCGGTGCCTTGGGCAGAGCAGCTCTTGGGCTGTGCCATGTCCTGCTGATAAAGGTGAGCTTGCTGGACAGGAAGAGCCCCTCTCTTGTCTTCCAGGCTGCTTTAGCAGAGAAGAGACAGTTTCCTTCCCCTCCTCACCGTAAAAAGAAAGAAAAAAGAAAGAGAAAGAAAAAGAAAAAGAGTGAGCAGAGGGTGGATTTCTCTTGTGGTCTGTGCTAATCCCAGTCATGCCCTTTTCTGGATATCCTCAGCTGCTGGGCAGCCATGGAGCTGTTCCTCTTTCTGCAAGCTGGGAGCTGTGCAGATCTGAGCTTGGTGTTGGATTTGCATGCACCCAAGCACCCAGCGAGCTCTGGCAGCCCTGGCTGGGAGTGGGGCTGTGGGGGAGGTGGAACACCCCCGTTTTTCCCACTGCAGCAGGACAACATCCCAGCAGTGCCACAGAACCAGAGCAGCCGCTGCCACTGGGATTGAAGGTTGGTAGTGCCAGGAACAAGGCTGGCGAAAGGATTACTGCGTGGTAAGCAGAAAAGCCTCACCGAGATGTGTAATAGCAGGCTTGAAAGCCCTCATACCTTCAGGTGAGCTTGTGGTGTCCAGCATATTCAATATACGTGAGCTGAGTGTACAGATCATATATCAATAATATCTAGGTAAAAAGTTTGGCAAGTTACAGCATGAATCTTGGTTTTTGTTTTTCTCTCCTTCCTCCTATTTTTGTATAGGGTTTTAAACCCCTTCTTTCCAAGTTGGTTGACTTGTTTGAGACATTTGCCTGTTATCTGCAGCCGCGTTTGTTCATGACAGGGACTGTTCATAGCAGTCTTACAGATAAACAAGAATTAACTTTGTGTTGTAACCTGTTTACGTTCCTAAGAACTGCCCCACATAAGGCAGATATCTTTAGGAACATCTTGTGACATGATACAACTTCATTTAATTACTGCTCTCTTGAAAGACGGGCAGCTGATTTTTTTAACCCGTTTGAGGTCCGTGTTTCGTTGTTGCCGAGGCTGTGGGCCAGCCGCAGAGAGCGCAGGGGAAGGAATCGCAGGGTGCAGTTTCAGAACGGGAGCTGGATCTCACGGGGGCGCAGACCCTCTCTGTTCCCAGCAGCCCTGCGAGGCTGGGCTGCCCTGCAGAGCCCGACACGGCGTGTGGCCCCTCGGGGACACCCTGCCCGGGGAAAAGAACCCCCTCCGCTCCGAGCAGCTCTGTCCTCTTGCATTTGTGTGCGTTACAATGAGCTTTAAAAGGTTCTTGAAATGGCACCAGAAACCTCAGCTGGCCAAGGGAAATGGGCTCAGTGCTGTCGGAGGAAGGGGTTCTGTTCCCGGCCTGCCCAAAGCGGTAACTCTGTGTGTCCATGGAAGGAGGGGCGCTCCGCAGGTTGTGGAGCTCTGACTCCTTACCCTGTGCAGAGATACTTTTGTTGCAGCAGCGGGGTCAGAGGGTGCCTGCTGTGGATCCCTTGGAAAAGCCTGGCTGATAAAATTTTGGTGAAATACAACTTGTAATGGTAAATGTGCACGGCAGTTTTGTCTCCCGAAGCTCTTGTGGCGCCTCCTCCTTCCGAGGGCTCGGGAGCAGCCTGGCCGTGGGAAGTGGTTTGAGAGTCACCCGCAGGAGCAGAGGTTGCAGGTTGTCTCTCAGCTTGAGGCAGTGAAGAGGTGGAGTGGGGCCTTTCTGGGGTCACACACCATCCACATGCCCTGGTTCCTGAGCAGGACAGGCAGGACAGAGCTGCCCTGTGTCTGTGGTGTTGGGGGCAGCTGCTTGTCCGGCCCCATGTCCTACTCTGGGGACAGGCACCTGGTGTTCAAGGGCCTGGAGGGGCCCACGCCCAGGATCACAAGTGTGGGGAAATGGGACAGCAGCATTTTCAGAAATGCATGTGGCAGTCGTGTGCTTGCTTGGATACTGGTCCCAATCCATCTTGCTCCAGTTTGGGCTCCCTGCCTGCTGGGCTGCCTGCCTTCCTCCTTATTCTGCAGACTGCTTGCAACCCAAAACCTCCCAGTGTTCTGAGCAGGTTGTGCAGCTCGTGTCCTCCTGCCTCCTGTGTGCTCTGGGCACCGCCTGCTCCTCGGGGATAACCCCTGGACGGGCTGCTCCTCGCCCCTCTCTCAGTGAGCTGGAGCAAGATAACGTGTGTGGATCAGGGCTTCCCTAAGGCTGCACTGCGCTGGCTCCTGCTGAGCGGTGAATCCAGCCCTTGCAGTTGTGGACCCGAGCTGGGCCTGTTTGCTTTTCTGACTGCCAGCCATGCTCAGGGCTGTGGATCTCCTCTCGCCTCCCAGCCTCGATGACAGGGCATCGAGATCTTTCACCACTTTTGAGCAGCAGCTGCGCTCCCGTGGCTGGGCCTCGGCGTGCGCGGCGAGGGCAGTGCTCTTTTTCAGGGCGCTGAGCCCGTTCCCCAGCGGGCAGCGCGCTCGCCACGTGTCGCGCTGAGGTGTGGAGCCTCAGCACAGCTCTCGCTCTTTATTGTGCCTCATCTTCCCCGAGCACAGAGCAGGAGCACACCCTGCTGCAGCACAGCTGGAACCAGACTGCTGGTAGTAGGTTTTTCCCGATTGCTTTAGTATAATGCACTGCTCCAGGCACCCTCCATTCTTCTCTTTACCAGCTGACATCAAAGCAACACGAGGAACATCTCTTGAGCTGTCAGTGTTTTGCCTCAATTTGTGTTGCTGTTCCTGCAGTTATTTCACTCGGATGCCGCAGCAGCTGGAGGCAAGGCAGGCTAATGGGGGCATTACCTCAGCGAGAATGGCATTTGAGTTGTTGCAAAGAGAAGTGTTGTTTGGATATCTGCCCCTGAGCCCAGGCTGCTCGCCCTTTCAGCTGCCAGGAGCAGATCTAAACGCTATTGTGTCCCACCTGGTCTTGCTGTAGCCTGCATGGGTGGTCTGAAACAAAAAAATGCACAGGATTTACTGCTTAAAACACCAGCCGTTTTCAGTGTAACAAGGGGTAGATAAAGAATGAAGTGTTTCGTGCTGCATTTAACTGGGCAGTGGATTCAACAGTGGGGGCTGATTTATAATATGAAAAGAGCTTTCTCATTTCTTCTCCATTTTTGAAAATGAAGGGCGATGGGAAGGACTGCAGAGGTGAGGGGTCAGCCAAGCGAGAGGTGCCCACTAGGCACCTGTAGGAGATGGGCTAAGCACAGATACAGGTTTAATGAAGATTGTTACTGTCTTGCTAACCTCTTTTTCCTAATTGCCTGACCACACGCTTATTCAGACTGGGTAGATCTCGTGTGATTGTTAAGGCTCGTTAGATAAACCAGTACACTCGTGGAAGAAGGATCAGATGTGACCGAGTCGGTGAAAATGCCGTGTTTGTCTGACTCTCCCTCTCTCGTTCAAGTTGCAGGAGTTATTACGGCCGACTTCCTCTCGGGATTGTTCCACTGGGGAGCAGATACCTGGGGATCCGTGGAGCTGCCCATCGTTGGGAAGGTTTGCCATTGTTCTCCTGAAGCTTGGAAAGGTTCTGGAGCCGCCCTGTGCAGTGCTCCCAGCCGGGCTGGGCTCTGTGCCACAGGCAGCCGGGAGTGCCCGGGCGCTGCTGGGGCAGGGCAGGGCTGGCACTGGCCTGGGGACACGTGCGAGGTGGCACTGCTCCCTTTGGTCACCTGCCTGGGGCTGGCACTGTCGCAGTGCCAGTGTTTGCAGACCTCTCCAGCCAGTGGTGGAACCTGCCTGGGCACTGGGGATGTTCAGAAGGTCAGAACACAGCTTTGGAGGGTTGTCTCTGCAGCTGAACTCCTAAAAATCTGTGGAACATGAGGCTGCTCCAGGAAGAAGCCTCCCAGTTCCCTCTCCTCCGGGCCCCTGCTGTAACACAGTGATGTTGGAGCAGTGGTGACTGAGGTTTAATTGGAGGTGGTTTATACACCTGCAGCTACAAATGCCAGTTGCTTAATGGAAGGAGCACTGGCTTCTGTAGTAAGCAACAATCTGTTTTCTTAATTAAATTTCTTAATAGCTATCATTAATTACTCCTCATAGTGCAATATTAGAAGGATTTTATCTTAAAAAAAAGGGCTATTCCGTGTTACTATCTAGAGTTACGTGAACTGCAGAAGAATTAAAGTACAGCAGAATTAAAACTGTTGAGTTTGGCTTGGTTTTGTTCACCTTCAATAGACTTAGTGGTTTTGAACCCCTTTATCTCTGGGCCACACTTTAAATAATTTTTTAAAACCCTACTGCTAGAGACTCTGCACTAAATAACCAGGAACTGAGGCTGCTCTGGACACCTTTGCACAGGCTGGACATGCTGGTATTGTTAAAGGCAAATCAGTGACTGGTTTGGCTGTCCCACACAGTAAAACAATTGCTCTGTGTGTTCAGATGTGATTCCTGCTCCTAGAGGTGACTTTTGTATACTCTGTTTGTCTTCCACTGCTTTGTCCAGGCACTTAATTTGCATTTATTCTGTTAGTGCTGGCATCTGTAGCCCATAAATATGGTAGGCTGAATCCCAATTTTTGTAGTGGGTTTTTTTTCCTTGGTTGATTCTGCTTAGCAAGTGAATTTCACAGGCTTATTTTGCCTGTGAAATTAGGCTGCTGATGCTTTGTTTTTAAGATTATGTACTAAAGGTCTTAAGTGAAAATTTAGAAGAAGAAAACTGAAAACCTAAGAAAACTTGGATTTGGGTGTGGGAAGTGAATTGCTTTGCAAATGTAAATCAAATTATCTGAAATGTCAACATGACAGAAGTTTGAATCCTGCTTACATTCTTTGTACTATGGAATCCTCTTCAACTCAATCATCAGATTTGAGTGTATGAGAGGATTTTTTGGGTTTGTTGGGGTAGTTTTTTTGTAATATTTTTCTTTTCCAAGACCATTATTGAGTGTGGTATTGTGTTTATCCAATTATTTCCCCAGGCTTTCATCAGACCCTTTAGGGAGCACCATATTGACCCCACAGCAATCACCAGACATGATTTCATAGAGACCAATGGAGACAACTGCTTCATGACCCTGGTCCCCTTGGCAAACATGGCCTACAAATTTGTTTCTTTTTCCCCAGGTGAGCTGTTACTTCTGACTGCTGTGGGTTCAGTTGAATGAACATTTGTTCTTGTTCTCTATTGTTCTTGTTGCTATTGAATGAACTATATGAGTATGTCTGTGTGAAGTTTGGAGAAACCCATGGATATAATATGATGAGAAATAGCTGTTGGAAGCATTCTGTGCTCCTGGCGGGAGGGAGGGAAACTTTGTTATAAGAGGGAGCTGGGAAGATCTGGGGAAACTCATTGTTCCAAAGTGTGTAACACAAAACACCGCTTCACCTCTGTGCACGAGTACTTTATGTGCACACCAGAGCTCACGGTAGAAGTCGGGAACTAGAGGATCAAATTAATTTTATCGATGGTAGGCTCAGTTTGACTTCTGTTTGTGGTGTGTTGAGGGACTCTGGCACTTCCCAGCCTGCCCTGTGAGCTCTGGGAATTGCGTACGGCTCCCCGCTGGTGTGCCGGAGCAGCTGTGGCGAGGCCTTTGTCAGCTCCTGCGGGAGCTCTGGCCGGGCAGGACCTTGTCCTGGTGGAAACGTGCTCCAGAGCTGCTGCTCCCAGCTGCCCGTGGTGTTTTGCAGAGGCGCTGTGCGAGTCCTGTCCCTGGGAGTGCTACGTCTTTGCCCTCATCATCTTCATAACCATGACGAACCAGATCCACAAGTGGTCCCACACGTACTTTGGCCTTCCCCGCTGGGTGATATTCCTGCAGGACTGGCACATCATCCTGCCCCGCAAGCACCACAGGATCCACCACGTGTCCCCGCACGAGACCTACTTCTGCATCACCACGGGTACTGCTGTGCTCAGCCGGGCTCCAGCACTGGGGAAAGCTGTGGCCGGGGAAAGCTGCAGCTGGGCTTTGCAGTACAGGCGTGGGGAGAGTTTGGGCTCAGCAGGAGCAGCCGGGGCTGCTGAGATCCCACTGCCCAGGGTCTCGGTGAGCTCAGGCCGCCCGTGCGGGGTTTGTTCTCTAAAGCTGCCGTTCCTCCAAAAGAGCAGAATGTCTGCAGCTGCTCTGGGGTGCTCATTTCTGAAGCCAGGCTTCTGGATTTTCAGCATCCAGCATTCTGACTCAGAGGTTTGCAAAATACTTTAGTTTCCTTTCTTATCCGTACAGGTGGGAATGCTCAGTCACCGGTGTTGCACGAGCCTAAATAAGTTATCAAGTTAATTAGACAGCTGGAAATCAACCACTCTGGTTCTTCATTCTGTCATTGGCTTCGACAAACAGTTCATGTGGGTTTTGAAACCTCTGCCAAGGAAAAAAATCTAATTCTCATTAGCACAATGTCATGTAGAAACATGGTACAATTAAGAAGCCTGACTTGACAGATGGTGGCAAAAATCTTGCTACCCAAAGAGCTATTTTTAAGTCCTACTATGTCCTGGGGGTTTAATCTGACCATTATTAGCAGTATTGGGCTGGTTGCTTTTTTTTCTCATTAAAAAAACATTGAACTTTGGATGCACTGACAAACTAATCCTCTTTTTCCTTTGCAATCCCTTAGGTTGGCTGAATTATCCATTAGAGAAGATAAGATTTTGGAGATGTTTGGAGAACATCATCCAAGGACTTACTGGGGAGAAGCCAAGAGCAGATGACATGAAATGGGCTCAGAAAATCAAATAACTTTTGCCAGCCTTCCGCAATCCTTAACTTGTTGCCAATGTCGTTTTTAAAAGAAAAAAAAAAAAAAATAAAGCCATTAGCCAAATTCAAGACCTGCAAAGAAATAACAGACTCTAAAGCACAAACTAAAAAGTGCTAACACAGACTGCAACGAAAAGAACTAATTCTTAAAACAATACTTGAAATGAAGATGATTACTCTCACTGAGCACCTTTTTGTGTAGCCATGTCTGCTTACACCTTAGAAGTCGCTTCGTGGCTGTTCCCTGAGGTCCCGGGCAGAGGCAGCACAGGCACTGCGGGGGGACGCGGGGCGGAGGAAACTGTGTTGTATCAACATGACCCAACACTTCCAAAGCAGCTGGTTGCCCCAGGCCTCCGGGGAGAAGGGTGACGGGTGTGTGGCTCGCTGTGGGAGCAGGGGAGCAGGGGGAGCCTAGAGAATCATGACTGCCGGGTGCTCTCGGTGACCCAGCGGCGTTCAGCTCTGTCTTCGCTATCATGTTCAGCCTGATCACGTGGAACAGACTCCGAGAGTCCCGCTCCTCCAGGGGCCACCAATCCTCAAGTGTCTTCAGTTTCCCTTAAAATGAAATTGTTCTACTCTCCACGCGGAATTGAGCGGTTTCTGCTTAAGCCTTCAACTTCGGGAGCCTCTGAGGAGAGGGAGGGCACCCCACAACACGCGTCTGTTGGTGTGGAGTGCTCACTGCCGAGTCCTCTGTTAAGTGTTTCCTACCCTGACAATAAATGTTTGAAATAGTTCTAGCATTGGGCACACTGCAAATAGCTGTATTCAAGAGCTCAAGGTATCAAACTCGTAATGTTAGAAGGGAAATGTCAATGACTGGTGTTTTGTTCTTTTTATTTTTTTTTTAAGGTGCTTGCTTGTTTCTGTAAATAATATAAAGCCTTAATCTCTTCTGGTGTAATGGAATAATATTTTAATGTGATGTTTGAATGTATATAATATATTTATAACAAAGCAGTTGGATAATACTAATCACGTTCAAGTCTTGTTGCTGTTCTTCATTGCTGTGCTGGCAGCGCTTGGTGCAGGAGCTGATCACACTGCACGAGGCCCCGTGCAGTCCCACACCTGAGACACTGGCACGGCTTGTTGGGGTTGCAGTGATCATCTGCCAGCGTTTCAGGAGCCTGGCACTGTGTTATACCAGCCCTTTCCAGAAGTGTAAGTAATTCATTCTGCTCTGGATGCAGAGGAGTAACCCCAGCTGAGCTGGGCTGAAGAAGTTTCTTTAAAAACATCCAACGGGCACTTGATGAAGTTAAAGGGATTTGGGTCTTGTTTGATTCTTGCCTGACTGAAAGCTTACTGATGGTCAGATGTAAGGTTTCCTCCCTCCTCTAGCTGTAAATGGCGTTAAATTCAAAGTGCCTCTTCCTGAAGAGCAGGATAAGATGGTTTTCAGTCATAGCTTTAGACTGACCTTGATCTCTGCTTCTTCAGATATGGTGAATGGATTCTGGATGAGTTGGGAGCTGGCAACTCCTTCAGTGGGAGGTGCTGAACGCAGGTGCCTCTGAGCTGAGTTCTGCAGATTCAAATCACAGTTGCTACCTTGGTCACAAAATATTTCGTCTGAGCGTTCAGACCCTTGGAGAACTTTAAGTGATTACATGAATCTGTTTTCTGGTCCCGTGGCCACGGTCAATACCAGGTCTCTGTGCAACTTTGACTTTAAAGAGTTCTTCCACTTCAGTAGGAGTCCCAAAACGCTTTCAGTTGATTCTGGAGAGCTGTGGACAGAAGTGGGTGGATGCTCAGGGCTCCTGTGTAAGTCAGCCTGAAGCCTCTGAGAGCTCTTTTCACTGCAGATATAATGCCAAGTGAGCAGCAGTGGTGCAGTGGATGGAACAGATGGATTTGGGACACAGAAATCACCAGGATTTGTACTTCCAAAGTGCTGTTTAAGGCATTGCCGCTGACCAAACCCCTCCTGGCCGTTGTCGCCTTACAAGAAACAAATCTGAGCTACTCATACTGGTGGCTGCTGGGACTATTCATCTGTTAATCTTGCTTAATTAGGAGAAACTGGGACAGAGTTAATCTCCAGATGCATTTTCCTGGCCGATGGTGTGCTGGGCGTGGGGCAGCTCTGGCTCTGACTCCCCACACCCGAGGTGGCCGCAGCGCCCGAGGTCCCTGCTGCACCCATTCAGAGACGGGCATGCTCCCGCAGAATCAGCGTGGCACTGCTGGAGCACAAGGCTGCATGGATCCTTCTTAACAGCTGTAAATCTGGCTTAAGAAAATTTGTCCTAAGTTGATTAGGAACAGATTAGAGCTGAAGCAGAATAAGGCACTCACGTTAAACTCCTCAGGGATTGATGGCCGGCATTTCAGTTGGATGCTTTTAAATGCTTTTAGAAGCTCTCTGATTTCAGTCCCACCTCCGTGGAAAACTGGACCCTCAGAAGGGCCCTCAGGTCTCCAGCTTTTGCCAAGGCTGCAGTTGCCCTCTGTGAGTGGATCTTGTGGTCAGGAGGGCCTTGGAGGAGCAGGGCTGCCGGGGAGCTCGGAGCCCAGGCGGGCTCTGCACTGACCTGCCGGGCTCTCTCTGTGTGCCCCTGGCCCGCTGGGCTCTGTGTGTGTGCCCCTGACCCACTGGGCTCTGTGTGTGTGTGTGCACTGACCCGCTGGGCTCTCTCTGTGTGCCCCTGGCCCACTGGGCTCTGTGTGTGTGCACTGACCCTCTGGGCTCTGTGTGTGCCCCTGACCCTCTGGGCTCTGTGTGTGTGTGCCCCTGGCCTGCGGGCTTTGTG
>VWZN01018309.1:137299-148216 GCA_013396955.1 Regulus satrapa
CTCGGGGGGACTCGCCCGTGCTGCAGGAGCACGGCGTGTCTGCAGCCACCGCGGGGTCGCTCTGGGGGGCTCCGGGCCGCGGGCTGGACCCGTGGCCGCCCTCCCTCAGCGTCGGGAAGGATTCCTGCGCTGGCAGGGGCTCTGCAGAGCGGGGAGGGCACGGCTGGCACGGCCCGGGGCTGCAGGTGACGCTCCTGGCTCTCTCCACTGCTGCCCCCCAGCGCTGCCCTCGCTCCTCTGGGATGCGCAGCCTGGTAAATCCGGCTCCGTGGAATCTTCCCGTGTTCCTGTCTGGCATATGTGTGGTAGCTTGAGTTCGTGGGGATTTAGCAACGAGGCCTAAACACACACCGAAGATGAAAAATGCTCATCTGTCTTCAAAAGCAGCTACTGACCCAGAGGAGGAAGTGGTAACAAATGTCCCTGTAACCTAAAAAAGGTCATAGGGCTGGTCCTGGCAATTGGACAGGAGGATAGATATTTGTATCTATTAAGCAGATAGACCTGACATTCTAACTCTCCTTCCAGGCCGAGTTGGGTTTTTCCCCTCGCTGATAATTTCTATCTGTAGCACTGAGAGGGGGAATCCTGTGTTGCCAGCGATGTGGGTTTCCCACACCCATTACTATATGAATAAAAAGAAAGCGTTGACTTTAATGATTTTAATGAGGCTGTTCCTAGGAGACACCACTGTGTGTCCATCCTTCAGCCTGAGGTGTCCTGCAGGAATGCTCAGCTACCAGAGGCGATCTAGCAGGAGTCCAGGGCTTCCTCAGAGGCACTTGCTGGGCTGCCCTTACACTACAGACCTCGCACCACGTTGCTGTCCCAAAGATTTGGGGTTCGTAAGGAGTCCAGAGCCAGCCGTGCTGGCCTGGGGATTGTGTTTCTCCATCGCTGGCCCTGGGCAGGGTTTAGTGGCCTCCCTTAGCCCACCTCTCTCACAGTTCAGTTCAGTGGCTCTGTTGCAGGGCTGTCAGGCGCTCTGTTACCAACAGCCTGCACGTGCTCAGGACTGAAGTGGTTTGCCCACATTGAAGTTTTCCCAAGTCTGAGGAAGGGGAAGAAGTGCCAAAGAAACAATCGTTGGGTGTGTGGCTGTGACAGTGCTGGTGGTGCATTGAAGAGAAATTGTAATTGAAGAGAAAATGCCAGACAAATTCAGCGTTCTTAAATAGGATGGACTGTAAGAGCCCGTGAAATAGTGCCAGAGGAGCTGATTGCAGAGCTTTGTGTGCTGTAGGTTGGATAGAGAGGTAAATACTTCAGCATTCCTACAAGATGGTACTGAATTGAATATTTGCATCTTCAATTATATAAATTACATAATATCTTTGCAAACAGCATTCTGGCTGAGAACAGTACTAATTAAATCCATTTACCAACATGTGTTAAATATGTAGACAGGTAAGGATCCTGGCAGGTGTAACGCTGTGAGGATGTGGCAGTTGGGATTTTCAGCTTGTGAGGGTGCTGTTCAGCTCCTTCAAGTGGAGCTGCAGTTACTGATGGTTTGTGCCCCATCGCCCTGGGTGCGAGCTGGGGCTTCTGTGTCCCTGCCTGTGCCCTCACTGGGGGCCTCAGATTGATGTTTCAGTGACCTCTTTCCAAGGAACCTAATGGCTGAAGCATTGGAAGGTGGAGCCAGTGCTGAAGCTTGCCCGGACAGAAAACACTTCAGATTGTTGAAGTGCACAGGAAGTTATTTTTGTGTCTGCAAAACCTCTCAGGACCTGTCCCGCATCATCAGAGTGGAAATTGTGACTGCAAAGACAGTGCAAGAAATCCAAAGTTGCTGAAATCCTGAAAGCTTTTGTGACAATTGCTGAAAGCCTTTTATTTGGTTTTAAGTATTCCATCACTTCAGAAACTTTATATACCATTGTGCCAAGGAATGGCTTGTGTATTTTGAGGGTGCAAGGATCAGCTGTCCAATTCATGACCTGCAGTTAATGCAAAGACGTGGAACACAGACTGGAAAGGATGTAATTAAGGCTGAATATCAAATACACAGAAACAAGCACAGAAGGCGCTTTAGTGCCTTGAGCAGCAGAGGTGTTTAAAGCTGTTGGATTTCAGCTCACTTGAGTTACTGTAAACCAGGAACTAGTATAGAAAGCAGAGTTTAAATTGTCCAGAAAGGCTAGTTTGATAAGTTGCTTGTCACCAGTGAAGATGTGGAAAAGCCTTCAGGAAAAGCCAGCTCCTGTCCTCGGAGCCCTCTTTCTGGGCGCTTTGCTGAGGTGTGCCGTGCCCTGTGCTTTAGTCCAGAAGAGAAATACTTGTAACTCGATCTGCCGTAGAAAGGAGAAACGTGTTGTTGAAGTTTTGGGAGGTGTGTTTTTGTTCTGCTGCCACTGATGGGGATTGGAGGAGAGGCTCTGCCCCCAAAAACACTTGCTCTGCCTGGTTTCACAGTGCTGTTCTCAGCTTCACAAGGTGTCTGGAGGTGAAATTGGCTCGCAGCTGAGGGAGGGGGAGATGGAAAAGTGTAGTCTGTGAGATGAGAAAAATCTCAGCCTGGTAAGATCACTCTTAAAGTTGTTGCAAGACCCAATCAGTCGTATGAAGCTGCTATTTGAGAGTCATCTTGAGCAGTAGTGAAGGCTGAATTAAAATGTGCAACTGAAAGTGCTTTAGACCAGCTGATTACTTTTTAATTGCCTCTCACTTTATTTAGGCTTTCTTGTGTTAAATGAAGGGCCCTTAGAAAAACAGGTTGGTGTGGTTACTGCCATGGAAGTCTCCATTGCTACACTGAGAGGGTTATGCAAGGAATTTATTGGGGGGTGGAAGGAGGAAACTCCAGGGGCTGCAGGTGCTGTGGGGGCACAGGACATGTCCTGACTCTGCCGTGCTTCAGCATGGACATCATTTGGCAAATGCTGTGTCTGCCTAGCACACATCTGGCCCCTTCCCGGGACCGCTGGTGGAGCAGAGCTGCTGGGGATGTGTTTGTGTGTGATCACAAGGCATGCAGCTCCTGTGAAGACCCTGCTGAGCTGCGGGTCCCAGAGGATGTGGTAGCAGGCCGTGGGTGCTCCGTGCGGGTGAGGGGCAGGTGGGGTTGGCTGAATGGCCTTGTGCATCTTTCCACTGACCAGAAGGACAAATCTGCTCTTTATTCTGCCACGCTTAAGGGAATGCTTTTTATATAAAGCGTTTATGGTCATATGGGCATAACCTTGGTATTAATATGTGTGATTCTCTCTCTCTGGAATGAATTTCCTGAGAATGTGTCAGGGAGGGAGCTGAATTGCCGCCCTTTGTGGTAGGTGATTGTTCTTTGTGTTACACCCTGAGCTTTCCAATAGGAGTAAAACGTGTTTGGAAAGCAGTGGTATGCTGACAGGGTCATCTTTTGTAAAATTACCAGTTATCTCCTCTGATCATTCTATCTCCCATGAAGTGCATCAGACTCCAGTCCGTGCCTTCCCTGTGTGCACGCCGTGCCCTGATGGCCCTGCCGTGCTGCCACGAGTGTCTGGGCAGGGAGCACTCCTTCCTCTGAAGGACTGCCGAGTGTCTGGGCAGCGAGCACTCCTTCCTCTGAGGGACTGCCGAGTTTCTGGGCAGTGAGCACTCCTTCCTCTGAGGGATTGCCGAGTGTCTGGGCAGTGAGCACTCCTTCCTCTGAAGGACTGCCGAGTTTCTGGGCAGTGAGCACTCCTTCCTCTGAGGGATTGCCGAGTTTCTGGGCAGTGAGCACTCCTTCCTCTGAGGGATTGCCGAGTGTCTGGGCAGTGAGCACTCCTTCCTCTGAGGGATTGCCGAGTGTCTGGGCAGTGAGCACTCCTTCCTCTGAGGGATTGCCGAGTGTCTGGGCAGTGAGCACTCCTTCCTCTGAGGGATTGCCGAGTGTCTGGGCAGTGAGCACTCCTTCCTCTGAGGGATTGCCGAGTGTCTGGGCAGTGAGCACTCCTTCCTCTGAGGGATTGCCGAGTGTCTGGGCAGTGAGCACTCCTTCCTCTGAGGGATTGCCGAGTGTCTGGGCAGTGAGCACTCCTTCCTCTGAGGGATTGCCGAGTGTCTGGGCAGTGAGCACTCCTTCCTCTGAGGGATTGCCGAGTGTCTGGGCAGTGAGCACTCCTTCCTCTGAGGGATTGCCGAGTGTCTGGGCAGCGAGCACTCCTTCCTCTGAGGGATTGCCGAGTGTCTGGGCATTGAGCACTCCTTCCTCTGAAGGACTGTCGTGTGGCAGGAGTCAGTGCTCAGTATGACTCGCCGGCTCTCCGGGGACCTCACGCTTTGCAGGGCACTCTGAAATCCTCTCTGACTCTTTTATGGCTCTGATTCATGCTGGATTCATGCTGAATCAGAGCAGCTCTGTCTGGGGAGAGTTCAGCAATTAAGTTGCCTTCTCTTCCTGTAAGGTTGTAAAGCCAAGCCCAGCTCTGGTAGCAGTGTCAGAACTGAGGCTGCCTTTCAGTCTTGGTTGTGGCCTGCTCCAGTGTGTACGTGGTGATGTCATTTTTAATTACAGGCTCACTTAAAGGTTCCTGCTTGGCTCAGTGAACAGGGTGTGATGCTCAGAAGGATCACTCAGAGTTGATGCTCAGAGGAAGGGTGGACAGGCAGTATTCTTGGTTTTCTTCTTTGGCATGTGGCCTGTGTCTGCCATAAAGCTGATTTCGTTTGGTCTAAGTAAATGCCAGTAAATTGTCTTTGCACCGCTGATAGCTTTGAAGTGGTGTTATTAAGGAGAGAGGCACAGACAGAGATGATGCTTGTTAAGCATTGTGATGTTGTGGTGTGAAGTGAGAGCATTTTTTGGCATTCTTGTGACTGTTCCAGGTGGGTCTCACACTGGCTCTGCCTGATGGCTGCTTGGGCTGGGGTTCTGTTAACAGCCCCAGGGTCTCTCTGTGGCATCCCCTGCCCTGGGGAGGAGCTGCTGGGACCCTTCCAGAAATACCTTCTGTTTGCCCTTCCACCCTGGCCTTCTTTCCCCAGCGCAGCAGGCAGGGCTGGAGCCCAGGCAGCAGTTCAGCCATGAGTCATTCCCCACCCGCAGCTCTCCCGTGCATCCACTGCAGCACAAACAGGGAAACAGCTGGGCTGTGTGCAAGCAAAGGCTGCTCCTTGTCCTCCAGCTCGTGTTCCACCTCTCGTGTCCCCCAGCTCTCTTATCCCGGGTGTGGGAGCTGGGCTGCTCTGCCTCCCCAAACTGCAGCATGGAGAGCTTGGGAGCAGCACTGAAGCCAGGGTGGCTCGCCACGGCTCAGTGTGACTGGCACCTTGTCTCTGAGAGACACAGGACACACACTTCATCATTCAAAGGCTCTGTGGCACAGTAAATGCTGCAGTTTGTCATGTAGGGGATGTGACAGTCCCTATTGCCACCCAGGGTCTGGGCCGTGGGCAGTCTCATGGCAATGGCTTTCCCAGCCCGACTGACTCATTTCCTTCCAGCCAAAGGTTTGTGCTGCTCCCAGCAGCCATGGAAACGGCCGCTCTGGCTGGGAGAGGACTTGGCAGGAGCTGTGCTCAGCAGCCCCGGATGGGAGCTTTGGTTCTGCCAGTCCAGGTCTGCTGGCACCTCTCTGCTGCATCTGAGTTCCTGCGACTGAATCCCGCTGCCCAGGATGTTCTTGGATATGATCACGTTCGATGTGTCCAACTGGCCAACAAACTCCACCTTCTTTAGTCATTTGCTGGTTTGGTTTATTTGGTGTTTGCTTTGTAGTGAATGAAACTTGGACAGCTCTTGATTGTGCAGCAAAATCATCTCTGCCATTTAGTTTCCTTTGGTAATTAACAGATTTAAAGGAAAGTTTAAAACTACTAGATCCTCTGTAACATTTTGCCCGTGGCCAAGGAGTGCTCCACGGGCTGCAGGTGGATCTCTGCTTCCCCAGGGACCTCCAGGGGCATCTCTGCCCGTCCTTCAGTGCCTTGGTGTGTGCCCAGCTCTCCTCTGGGACGTTCCTCCTGCAGCCCTCCAGCACAGTAACTTTGTCCCGTGCCAATCCCAGCAGCGCTGCTGCGCTGCCCCATCCCAGAGCTGCCCAGGGTGGGCTCCAGCACAAAGGGGGGCTCAGCAGGCCCGGACGGGAGCCAGCCTGGAGCCCCCCAGCACGGGGGTGCCCACAGAGCCGGCAGAGCAGCAGCAGCGGCTCCAGGGCAGTTGGGTACCTCGGGGAGCAGTTCAGGATCCTCCTTCACCACGGGCTTGCTGCGTGACCTTGGCTGTCCCCTAAGCTCTCTGTGCATTGTTCTCCGTTCATGTAATGGGGAGAAGGAGATCTCCCTGTTTGCTGTCTGTTTTGAGGAGAAATGTGCCAGCAATGACCAAGTGCTGAAATTCCTTGATGTGGAGGTCACGAGTACAGAGGATGCTATTGCTGCTGACAAAGCCCACTTCAATTAACTTCAGATTAACCTACTAATGTTATGAAAGAGTTTTATTTGCTTTGAAAGGTATTTTTAAAGCTGAGTGAGTCGACTGCAGTCAAGCCTCTCTTGGTGTCATTTTGTAGAAACTTCTGAATTTTTATACTGTAAATCATGTAGACAAGTGCTAATTAAAGCTCCATAATACTGGGTGTACCTTTGAGGGAACAGATTTCCTTTCATTTTACTGCCTGCCCTAGCATGTGGCCTGTCAGCCTTCTAGAGTGATTATTTGGGGATACCTTGATTTTGCATGTAAAATCCAAACTAAATATGGGAATAGCACTTTTGTAATATTGAAATATTGTCATTCAAAAGGTAGTGGTATTTTCATGGTTTTGCCCAAAATAGCATCTCTAGAATGACCAGACTATCAGGGTAACTGCTCTATGTTTTGTTTTTTTTCTTTACTAGGTTTCTCAACTGAAAATATTTTTCTGATTGTTTCAGGAGTAAAAGTTCCTCGTAATTTTCGTCTTTTGGAAGAACTTGAAGAAGGTCAGAAGGGAGTAGGGGACGGAACAGTTAGCTGGGGCCTTGAGGATGATGAAGATATGACACTTACAAGATGGACAGGAATGATTATTGGGCCTCCAAGAGTAAGTATCCACTTAAATACTAAAATAGTACTGTTACTTCCCCCCCTCCCTTCTCCTGACCTAACCACTGAAGCAGAAAATAAACAAAAGGCAAATGAGTGAAAAAACACTTTAGGAAGTGATTTATGTCGAACTTCTTTATAGTAATGGGTTTCATGTGTCTGTATGGCTTTTTGCTTATAATTTGAAACGTTTTGGTGCTTTTCTCTGGTTACTTCTGTTGCTTGTCTGCTTTATATTTGCAGATTCAGGAAGACATAACTTTCAAGCTCCCAGAATTCTAATGTCTGTACCCTTGAATCCAGCAAGGTTTGAAGTCCCTCAGCTAGTGAGGTTACGAAAGGAGCTGCTGCAGCTGCTGGGGGATGCTCAGTGCTGGTTTTTCTCCAGTTTATAGGGTACTGTTTATTGCAGCCGTGCTGATGAGCTCTTGTAGGATTTCAGCTGACAGAGGAAACTCAAATTTTAGTGATTTCAGTCTCTTCTCTGAATGTCCTCTCCCAAAGCAGCATCTTACAATGCAGCTGGTCTTTTTTGTGGGAGCATTGTTGTGTTCTCTTTTCCTCCCCGTCCTACTTCACTGTGGGTTTCCACTCTAGCAGTGTACCTGAGCAATTAATTGTGTGTTGAATGTGTGCATGTGTTCTAAAATCAGAACTTGTCTGTTGTCTCCAGTTTCACTGTTCTGTTTCCTTAATATCCTTTGATGGAGTGCAGGTAGCCAGTGCTCCTTCCTGCAGCAGCAGATGCCTTCTACATCTGGCCTCAGTATTATTTCTCAGTAATTCCAGGGGTCATCACAGGCAAACCTTGACAGACCTTTAATCGTGCTCCTGCTCTCTGCTCCCATTCTGTCAGGTGCCTTTGTTGACATGCAGGGAGGTTGTACAAGAACCTGTATTATGAAGGCATTACACATGCACTGTTTTCTGTCTCACCCACGAGTGTTGTTTCCTTGTTGTCTGCCTTTGCTAATCTCTCCCCAGTCACGAGCATTTAATTTGTTTGTGATGTACCCAAATTGTTTTCTAGAGCAGCATTTGATTTCAGAACATTAGGGGAGTGCTAATGAGCCTGCACTAAAGCTGTGAGGAAAGCTCACTGTGTGCATAACTTTATGGAGAATTTGAACAACCTTGAAATCCAATTTAGAAAATGAAATAGGAATTGCAGTGTGCGAACAGGAGCGTGCAGCCTTGCCAGCCGTGGGGGGAGTTTGCAGTCCTTGTCGTGCTGCAAACCAAGGCTGCAGGACCATCACAGCAGAGGAGCCAGCTCTGCCTCTCCTGCTTTTCTGACACACTTGGGATAGAAATCTTCTTGCCAGAAGTGTCGTGACTCTTTTGAGCTTCTTGCTTGACGACAGCAGACTGTATTGAGAGGAATCCTGGGGACCTGCGGCCGTTCTTGTGCACTGTGCTCCTTTTCCCACCGCTCCCATTCCGTTATTACCGTTCTGGTTCTTAGTAGGACGTGGGAATAGCGGCTGGGGCCAGGAGCTGGGGCGTGTTTCCCTCCTGTGGGAAGCAGTGACAGTGCAGAGGCGGGAGGATGTCGCGCTGGGCTCCAGAGGGAGGCAGGGGCAGCTGTGCAGAGCTGGAGCTCTGGGTGCTGCTGCCCTGCCAGGCCCGGGGATGGGCACTGTGGACAGGGGCTGTTCTCAGCCTCAGCTCTCTGCAGGGGCTGGCTGTGCCAGCCAGGGCTGCCCCTGCCTGCTCCCCGCTGGGCCGTGTCCCAGAGCCCTGCTCCACGCACGGACCAGCAGCATTTGTTACCCTGCACAAACACTGGGAATACTGGAAGGTGACTGAAAACGGTGCCCACCCCGTGCCCGCCTGGCTGCCCGCGCTGTGGGGGTTCCCCTGTTCCTAAAGTAGCCGCTGCTTTCACCAGTGTTACTGAACTGCCCGATGTAATTGTTTCCCCCTTTCTCTTCCCCTCAGACAATCTATGAAAACAGAATATACAGCCTTAAAATAGAATGTGGGCCTAAGTATCCAGAAGCACCTCCATTTGTAAGATTTGTAACAAAAATTAATATGAATGGAGTAAATAGTTCTAATGGAGTGGTAAGTTTTTTGCTTTTATTCATTTTAATGTTGTTTTTTTTGTGCAGCTTCAATGCTTTGTTTACATTTGTAGCTTGCTTAGCTGCTCATTGCTTGTGGTGCTGTTTGTTGGAGAAGGAAAGGGGCTAGAAGGGGAGATTTTATTATGCTTTTAGGAAAACACTTGCTTTTGATTTCTCCCACTCAGCTTTCATGTGAGTGATCTTTAGCTGGGGGTGAGTTGGGGGGAGTTAAGTGTAACCAGTGCACCAATTCTGACAAGAATGGTCTTTTTGTCTGTTTTAGGTGGACCCCAGAGCCATATCAGTCCTAGCAAAATGGCAGAATTCTTATAGTATCAAAGTTGTTCTGCAAGAGCTTCGGCGTCTAATGATGTCTAAAGAAAATATGAAACTTCCTCAGCCACCTGAAGGACAATGTTACAGCAATTAATTAAAAAAAAAACAAAACAACATGCCCCCCTTATTCAATTTAAGCTGTCTTCATTTTCCACAGTAGTAAATTTTCTAGATGCATCTTGTAGACCTCAAAATACTGGAAAGGAAGTTCCCATTCAAAGGAAGTTTTTCTTGAGATACTGTAAATGATACTAATTTTTTTTTTTTTTCATTTGAAATATAAGTTGTGCTATAACAAATAATCCTGTCGTGTAACCACTGTCCACATAGCTGAACTTCTGGTATCAGGAAAAGTCTATTTAAATTTATTACTGTCAAGACCAGTGTGGCACATCCAACTTAACTGTGAAAGGATCCATCCCACAATCACCTTGCTGTGTGTCTGGCCTGGGTTATTTTTTTCTTTCTCTGTCTTTTGCAATAGAGTCGAAGCTCAGGGCTATTTATTAGAGTAGACACAAAGGTTTTTGCTTCCAGTACTACACTGGGCTGTATGGACTACTACTGGGGATGTGTGCTAACCTCAGTCATCCCTCCCTTTGTGCTCGCTCTAGTAAAGGCTGAATGTGACTGTGGTCGTTCTGGGTTTTTTTTTTTTATTATTTTTTTAAATGCCCTGATAATCTGGGGCAAGCTTCCCTTCTTTCCTTTGGCCAAGGCATAGATTGTATTTCTCTTCCTGGTCCCACTCACCAGCGACGTGAGCTTTGGGTGAGGGATTCAGGGTTCTTTTAATCTCTTCCCTCTTCCCCTCTTTGTAGTGGGGGTGCTGCTTTCTTTTTGCCCCCCTTGGTGACTCTTCTCGCCCCTGGCCCAGGGGTGAGCATCGGGGCAATAACTTGACCTGTTCTTTCCCACTTATCCTTTTGGTTTTGCAACAAATGTAGTCTTCACCAGCCTGGGAAACGAGAGTATCTGTTCTGCTGGCAAACGTGGGTTTTCCCTTCCCTCCAGCACTGCTGCCGCACCGCCAAGCTGGCCACGGCCGTGCTCTTAGATAGGCTTTGCCATGGGGAAAAGAGCAGTAATTTACCAGGATTGCCCAAACCTTCTGCTGCCAAACTCCAGCGGGGGAGACTGTGCACCTGGAGATTGGGAACGGCTCCAGTCCTGTGTTTTGGTGCTTTGGATTTGAATGTTGATGAACACAGCGTTGCTCTTGCGTTCGTTCGCCCCTTCTAAAGACGCGACAGCCGCAGACAAATCAAAGCGGGGTGGTAGATTTTATCAGGGTTCTGTCAGTCTTAGAGCTCTGCAGAGAAGATTCTGGGGAAGCGGTGGCACAGCAGATTAAGGATTGCCTTGATTGGCTTTGCATCCTGGCAAATCACTGCCTTTTCTGGTTTACTGTTCCGGACCACTAACTGCTGCAATGTGGATGCAAGCTTACAGGAAACCAACCTAGTGTGTCCTAAGTTTTATGAAAAATTCAGTGTTTGTGTAAAAAAAAAAAAAAAA
>VWZN01018309.1:150124-167799 GCA_013396955.1 Regulus satrapa
CGGAGGAGCCCGGGTGTCTCTGTGGCTGTCCCAGGGCAGGGAGGGACCCGCTGGGCAAGCACCGGCACACAGCGACACCTTCATGGGCATAAACCGAGCTCCGTGCGTCTACGGAGGGAGCTTCAATGTGCCCTTTCTGCTCTCTTACAACCCCAGGCAGTGCTTGTAGTTAAAATTCAAGTTTCTCCCACTGTCAGTAACAATTTTGAAGCCGGAGCATGTCGTCAGCCGCTCTGTGAGACAGCGGTGTTGTCTGTGGCTCATCCCAGCACGGGACAAGGACAGGAGCAGGGGGACAAGGACAGGAGCAGGGGGACAAGGACAGGAGCAGGGAGACAAGGACAGGAGCAGCAGGAGTGGCCGTGCTCCATCCCAGAACCCTGTGGGTGCGAGCAGGCTGAGCTGTGGGACAGCCCCAGGGATGTGCACGGGATGTGCTCCAGGCAGCTGAAGAGAAATTGATGTTGATAATCTTAATATCTAAACTTTTTTACTTGTTATTTTATGTTTAAGACCGTTTTTCTGATGGCTAAGGGTTTTCCTGTCAGTGGAATTGCCATGTTGCATTAATCTTGGCTAATGTGCTCTCCCAGCACTCGCTAACCTGGCTGCTGACTGAGATTCAGGTCCCTTAATAGCTCCTCGTTTTCCCTGGTCATGCTGTAGCAGATTGCTGGAGAATGTGCTGAAGCCTGCAAAGAGCCCCAGTAAAGGCAAATTTAATTTAGGCACATGCTTAAGTGCTTTATTGGACCAGGGCCAGTGCTCAGCCTCTGCTAGGAAAGAGGCTTTTTTAGCCCTTGAGTTGAGCATCTTCTTCCTTGTCCTCCCTTCTTGGTGCTACATCCCTGGTGCTTGTGCCTTTACATTTTCCTTGATGTCTCCCACATTTGTTGTCACAAAAAAGTAAAGAGCAGAAGGCAATGTTGAGGATAGGGCGATAAGCTGGATGCTCCTCATTGAATATCTGTTAAGCATCTTGTCACCTTTGTTCATCCTTATCTCCTTTAAAATAAAGCCTACAAAGGGTTTTCAGAAATGTGAGTCCTGTCCTATTTTTCTGCCTCTTGAGCCAGGCCGTTGGAGGCTGTGCCCTGAGAAAGCCCTGCAGAACCCTGATGGGTGATAGGAGGGGACAGTAAATGGTCTAAAAGTCTCTTCCCCCTCTATTGCTCAGCATCTCTTCTTTTACGTTGTCTTTTTATCTTTCCACTTGCCAAAGGATGTTTCAGGATAGCCAAAGACGAAGATTCTCTGTGAGGAAAAACCCAACCAAGCAAAGGAGTTTTGGAAAGAAAAGTGATCCAAACTTTTGAGCCACCTTCATCAGAAACAAGGGGGCCATTTCCCCTCCTACTTGCTCTGCTTTAAAACCACGAGTTCCTAATTGCCTTGATCATGGTCTGCAGATCTGTAGGGAGGAGGATTTTTGTTTGCCTGGTGCCAGAGACTTTCTGGGACTGGTGTGCTGTAAGTGAGGCCGAGGGAAGGCTGGAGGGCTGCCCCCATCCTGTGCACGTGGGCCAGGGCAGAGAGGTGGAGAAGTGCCTGGTTTGGTGAGCTGGTGACGGGCTGCGCTGTCCCCTCGACAGGGCCAGCACAGGGGTGGTCCTGGAAGTGAGGGGCAGTGCCCACCTGCAGCCCTGTGCAGCAGCCTGGATGCTGTAGGTGGGGTCTGTGGGGTCAGCCCAGAGCGGGAGTGAGGAGCAGCCACAGCAGGACAGAGATCTCAGCGAGGATCTGCCAAATTTCTGTCCCTCCGAGGAGACCTCTTAAATCCCTGGGCTACCAGATTAGATGCTGTCCAAGGTTAGCGGCCAGATGTTTCTCAGCTGTTTGGACTGGTTTCCAGCTGAGACCAAGTGAGTGGCTATCCAACATGTACGTATTAATATAAACATTTGAGAGGCCTTGCCTTGAGCGAGCCATTAAAAACTTCCCACGATCCTGTGAGCGATGCTGCTTCCTCAGAGAGCATCAGAATTTTGTATCTCGCACTTGAGTGTCCCGAGCGGGTCAGGCTCGGCTGCCACCTGCTCGCTCAGTGCTGGGGCTGGGCCTCCCCCTTGTTTTAGTGGCGCCAGAGCAGTGTGGTCCCTGGAATTTGATTATTTGTGTTAGCAGATAATTTAGGCCAGAAGGCTGAGAGTGTTCCCTTCCTTCCCTGGATGTCGTCATGCTTCCCAGCAAAACACAGTCCCGGGTCCTGTGTTCCTTCCCCACCCTTTGCCCCAAAAGTACAACAAAAGCCGCTTCCATGTCTCTTCTTGTGCAGGGTCACTGTCTATACTCGTTTTAAGCTTGGTTTTGGTCTGTGCAGGCCCACAGAAGGAGAGGATTTAATTAACTCCGCCATGCAGAGCCATGTTTTAAATTATTACATGTGTTTAAGAAAAAGAGTTGGTTTTTGATGTGTGGTTCTTCTAAAATATTCCTAATGCCACCCATGAGCTTTGGTGTTCGAACAAGAGCGACAAGAAGTGACCCATGTGGTCTCCCACTGCCATGGAACAAGACCCTCCTAATCAGATTTTAATCAGATTTTAGTGCCTTGATTCCCCCCGGTGGCTGTGGGACCTGCCTGGGGTGCGGGGTAGGAAATCTCCCCGTGGTGTTTGTAACGAGATTATGGGATCAGCTGGGCCAGCAGCCGTGCTGACATGTGCCTTGGCTCGTGCCATTTCTTGTCAGAGAGTCCCAGCTGTCCCACCACCAGCAGGGCCCTGGGCTGGCACTTCCCTGGTGTCCTCCCACGGCAGCCCCGAGGTCTGACTTGGGGAGCAGCAGTGATTCCACAAGGGCAGCTTCTAGGGCTGTAACACCTCTGTTCTTGCTGTGTGCTGCTGTGAGCGAGAGCAGGGCGCAGCTTCTCTGATTCTTTTCCATGGCTTTGAAGAGTGTCAGGTGGTTGAGATGCTGCGAAGGGAGCGGTGTGATGAAATGGCTTTTCCCAACCCTTCAGCCCTCGCTGTGCCCCTGGCTGGGCCCTGTCCGTGTTTGCAGCTCCCACAGTTCAGTCTTAACCAAGAGCTCACATCCCTTGCTGGGAGTGAATATGTGCCAGCACGGATCCCAGTCAGGGTCCGGGAGCCATCAAACCCAGGGCTGGCTGTTGGATCTGTTCCTCTCCATTCCCCACAGCTTGGCATCCCCAGCTGAGAAAGGGATGCAGTTTTTGAAAAGAAAAATGAGAAGTTATTTTCCCCTCTCTAGCACAGAGGGATTCCTGTGAGTGGGAATTGTCAGCCCTGGATGATAGGCTGGGTGTTTTCAATCATTCCATTTCCTTGTATTTCTTGCTCATTTTTTACCCATTTTGATTTATTTTTAATGGCCCTGACACCCTTGTTTATAATAATAAACAGCAAACGTGCGGACACAATGAGTCTGTTTCAGGTTCAAGTGTTTTTAATAACCTTGCAGCGAGAAATAGACCCGAGCCCAGATCTGGAGAAACCTGATGAAGACTCAGTGCTGCTGCAGTGAAATCGGATTTCGGCGCGGCTGCTGTGCAAACAGCCCGGACAGCGGCCGCCGCGCCGCGCCGACTCCCGCCAGCCCTGCAGACAACACTCCCCTTTGTGTCGCTGCGAGCCCTGGCTCCCAGGCGCTGTTTTTGTCTTCCAGACATGACCTGATTTAAGCAAAGGAAAGACGAGGGGGCAGGTATAGATGGGGGTTTTTTTATTATTATTTATTGGTGCCTCTGCAGCCCTCCTGGGCGCGCGGTCCGTCCGGAGCAGGGCTGGGGGTTCCCACCTGGGAGGTGGCAGCAGCGCCAGGCAAAGGGAAACAGCGACCATCAGCATCGTGAGGCCTCGTGCTGCTTAATTAAGTAATTATTAGCTGTTTTCAGTGGTGTAACAGCTTTGAGGGAGTTGTTGTTTGCCAAGGAAAATACCGGGGTGTGTCTGCCGGAGGTCGAGTGGGCTCCGTGTGCCCCCGGTGCCCAGCAGAAGTCGGGGGATGGCTGCTGGAAACCACTGCCCGGGCTGGGAGCTGGGGATCAGCCTTTGGGAAGAGAAGGGTTTGATTCTGGAGAGCACAGGATGGTAATGCTGCCCCCGGGGACCCCCAGCGGGCTCTGAGGGGCAGCACAGAGCTGGGTTCGAGGGTTCCTGGGTGGGACAGGCCCCCAGCAGCCCCCAGCCCCAGCAGCTCATCCCCTCTCCCTCTCATGTCCACAGGGCACACGCTGTGCTTCCCTGCCTGTGCTTCCCTGCCCTGCTCGCTCAGGGCTGCCCATTTCCCTGGCAAAGAGGTGCCAGGTGCCCGCAGGGAGGGACGTGTGGGCATCTGCAGCTCCGCCCGCGTGTGCCTGGTGTGCCATGGGATGGGAAGGAAAGGGTGCCCGTGGAACCGGGGCCCTGCTGTGCTGGGGGCTGCCTGTAAATGATCCTAGTCCTGGTCAGCCCCTGCGCTGGAGCAGGTCCTGCCTGTGCAGCCTGGCGGGCCCAGGCTGGGAGCAGCCCAGGAGTGTGCACCGAGCTGTGCCCGTCCTCAGCCCGAGCTGGGAGCTGGGAAATGCTCCCCCTGCCCCTCTCAGCCCTGTCCAAGCCGGCCTGGCTCAGCCCTTTGTCTTTACAGGGTCTTCTGTCCTATTTATCTTCCCCAAATGTCATCTCCCCTCCCCACTCCATGCAACACCCCCAAAAAATAATAAACGGCGGCAGGCTCTGTAAACAGAGCCTATCTCCAGAGCTGTTTGAAATGTAGACAGGCTCAAGTGAATTAGTTCAGCGAGGACTTAATTGCTGTCCTGTCTGTCAGCGTGCGGCGCTGAGGGTTAGCAGGGAGGCCTGGCAGGGAGATGGATGGGGTCCTGGCCGGGGTGGCAGCCCGGGTCACTGCTCCAGGAACCACGTCCCGGCGTGACCCCGCACAGATAAGCAGGCTCTGCACCATCCCCATCGCTGCATCCTGCTGCTCTGACCCTTCCCTGGCCTTCCCCAAATCCAGCCTGGAACAAAAACTGTGGGAGCAGGGCCTGGCTTGGCAAGAATGACCTGTTGTCAGGGCCTCGTGCCAGCCCTTTTGGGGCTCAGGGCTGCTGGTCTCCTAGGATTGTGAGGGTTGGCCGCTGGTGGCAGGGTCGTGTGTCCCCAGAGCATGAGGCACTGCAGGGATGTCTCCATCCCAGGTGGGAGAAATTCCTTCAGTCATGTACGAGTAGGAGCAAGTTATTCCTCGCAGCAGAGCCGTGCCCCTCGTGCTCGCTGTGTGCCCGGCAGAGCCAGCCCGACCCAGCCCAACCCCGCGGCAGCAGGAGGGCCGGGAGGAGGCAGGGGGTGCCGGGAGGGTGGAAGGGAGGGAAGGGTCTGGGGTGGAAGGGAAGGGTCTGGGGTGGAAGGGAAGGGTCTGTGGTGGAAGGTCTGCGCAGCACCCTTGGGTGCAGAGCGTGGGGCTGGGGCAGCGACTGGGGCACGTCTGGGCTGGCTCTTCCCCACCTCCCCTGATGCATGTGGAAAAGGAAGGGGGGAAAGAAAAAAGGATCGGCAAACCCAAGCCCTTAGATTACTGTTTACCCCCTCAAGGAGCACAGAAGTATATTGTCCATTTAATAGAAGCCTATAAATCACTGAAAAACATTTATAAAATAATTGAAGGTAATGGGAACCATTTGTTTAAATAACATCACGTTCATGCCCCAGAGGTGCAATAAAAGTTAGATTAATTGATAGGATTTTATATCTCACTGTGAAAAACTGAGTCACATTCTAGACACCGACAGTTTGGGAAAGTTGCAAATTCATCAGGCACCCAGCTACTATCAAAATAGTTTCTTCCATGTGAAGAGGCACATTTATATGACCCTGAAGGGTTTTGGGATGAGAACTATTTACTTAAACTGTGAAGTGAACTAGCCAGTGTGAGATCCTGACCCAGATTGGGGTTTTTTCCTTCCTCTTCTATCTGCTGTTGCATTTTTTTCCCATTATGATAAAAAGCAAATAAATATCTCTAAAGCACAGGCTCATTCCTAATCCAGGGCTCTAGTGTCCTGCATCCATCTGTGCCCATGGGAATGGCACCTCAGAGGCACCAAGGGAGGGGGCAGGGATGCAGGGCTGGGGCCAACCCCCCGCCCTGGGCTGCTCCCCCAGAGCCTGCCAGCCCCGGCCCAGGGCAGGGCTTGCTCTCCTCGGGCTCCTCTGCCTCCCGCCTGGGCCAGCAGCGAGCTGTTCTCGGCTTGTGAGCCATCTGACCCTGCCCTTTTCCCTGTAACTGTGTCTTGTGGTTTATCTGGTGTGAGGGCAGGAAAGGAACGGGGCAGGGGTCTCAGCAGAAGGGCCCTCGGTGGGGTGTGGGGAGCCCTGGGCAGAGCTCTGCCACTGCTCTGCCTCCCCAGGGCTCCCTCACTGCCCACACTCTGCTCTGGTTTTGCCTGGTTTTCCCCAAGCTGCATTTTCACTCCTTTTCTCTCCTTCCATCAACTCTGGTTTGCCTGGGAGCGAGGCCGAGGCGAGCCTGGGTTCCGCCAGGAGAGACGGTGGCACCGTCACCCCCAGGTCACCCCGTGGCCCTGCAGCCCCGGGACTCAAATCTCGTCTGTTCAGTGGCCCACCCACCCCGGGCTGGAGGGGCACCCGCAGCGCAGGTGTCCCCAGATGCAGCCCCTCAGGGTGGGTGGCACCGTGGGGTCCCGGCTCCTCGGGATCCATCCCTGGGGAAGGAGCTCCAGCCACCCTCGGCAGCGCCGCCGAGCCCGGGCTGCGCATCGGCTTTTGATAAAGGCTCCCTGTCAAACAAGGGCTGAATAAATCATGATGTGTTACCAAGACGCATTACAGCTTTTAAAACAACCACCATGGCATTCTACCCCACGGACTGATGAGTCTGGGGATGCCAGATCCCTGGCGCTCCGCAGCCTTGCTGGAGCCAGCTCACATCTGGAGTGCAGTAAACGTACCCAGAAGCAAGAAAGCAGCTCTGTAAGGGTCAGGAGTACAGAGAGCGGCTGCTGACTCCAGGCGCCACCCCAAAACCCACATGCATTTCCTTGTGTAAACACATGTGGCCAAAAGGCAGCCATGGTCACCTTTCTCCAACGTGAGCCCTATAAAACCGCCAGCAAAGTGAGGAACAATGTCACTATTATTGTTTTAGAGGAATTCCTCCGAAGCAGAAAAGCATAGCCGGGCTGCCGACAAGGGTGTCTTTAAAAGCGGGGCTGACAATTGACTCCAGAGCCGAGGGGAGGAAAAAAATTCCCCCGGGGTTGATCATTTGCAGTTGTTGGGGGCTTCCAGAGCCACCCGATAACCTGCTGTGTCCTGCTGCCAGAGGCACAGCTGGGCACAGCTGGGCACACAGAGCCCTGACACACTCATCGCCCCGCTGGGGCTGGTGCCAAGGCAGCCCTCCCCAGGGATGGGGAAAGCAGGGCGGTGGGTTTGGATGCTGGTGGGAAGTGTCCGTGGAGCCCCTTCTGTGCGGGGAACGGAGTCGCTGAGAGCCAAGGCACTGCTCCCACAGGTGTGCTGGGTTTATTGCCCCACGAGAGGATTTCTCCCCCACCCAGTATCAGCTGCATCTGCAGCCCTGCTGATGCAATCACAAGTGGCATCCTTTGGCCTGAGAGTTCACTGAGCCTACAAAAGCACAGGTGGCTTCACGAGGGGGCTGAGCAGGGCAAACATTTGGGGTCTGGGCCTGCTTTCTTTTGGGGGGGTCCATGGATGGAGACCTTGTAGCTGCTGCTCCTTGGGGATTATTGCCCGTCTGTAAAACCAGACATGGGCTGCCAGAAGCAGCAGGAGGGATAACCTGGAGCCAGATCCTGCTGGCAGTGGGGAACCACGGCCTGGAGCTGCCCCAGCTGCAGCTGGTAGGTGCTGAGCACCCCCAGCACTGCCCAGAGGGCTGGGACCCGGCAGCAGGCACAGGGCTCCGGCCAGCAGGGATGCCACCCTCTGTCCAGAGCCCCAGCTGAACAGGGCTCCAGCACCAGAGGGTCTCTGGGTCCCTGTGGGAGCCCAGGGCCAGAGGGTTCTGGGGACAGGACAGAGAGAGGGCTTTGAATATGTAGGGAGGTGCAGATAGGATGACTCTCCAGGCTTAGCACCTGATTGGGATGACCTTGCTCCTGGATCAGGGCTGTCCTCCAGTCGCCATAGATGAACATTTGAATTTCACTGATAAGCCCATCAAATAGTTGAGTGTGTTAGAGGCTGCATGAATGCACTGCAGAAAGTTTCTGCAGTGAGTCAGGGTCCCAAAACCTTTCTTTGGGGAGCTTATCTTATCAGGCAGGGATGCCTTGCTCCCCAGGAAACAGGGCCAGCTCAGCCTGAGTAATGAGGCTCTGAGCAAGAGCATTGCAAAACTAGAGGTGCTTTTTAAAAAGTCTGACATGGCAGAGAGAAGGGTGAGCAGAGAGGAAGAGGAGGCTTAGTCATATTGGCCATAGCCCAGCACCGTGCTGCTCCTCCGGGGGAATGCCCTTCCTAGGACAAAGCTGTGCATCTGCCTTCCCCCTTTCCCTGTGAGAGGACCTGGGGGCTGTTCCCAGCCAAATCCCGCTGCTTAATTCCCTCCATCAGGGCTGGGGCCAGCGAGAGGGATTGTGCCGGCGCGGTGCGGGGAGCCCCGTTCCCCCCGGGCTGGCCCCGGGCTCCCTCCTGGGCTCCGGGGCGCCTCCAGCCGAGGCACCCTGGGCCCTCCCGGCGGCGGCCGTGGGAGGATGAGCTGTGGGGAGCCACCGGGACAAGCGGCGAGTTGATCCTGAGTGAAAACAAACCATCTGGCCGGCTCGCTCCCTCCCTCTCTCGTGCTGCCGGAGCTGAGCCCGAGCCCAGCCTGGAAAGCCCCTGCGGTCCTTCGGGTCCCCTCAGCACCGGGAGCCGGGCGGGTGGCGAGCCAGAAGCTGGTGTGAGTAACGTGCAGATACTGGCTACAGTTCTGAGGCAGCTACTATTCCTGGGAAAGAGTAATATCAGTGTCTGGAGAACAGACATCGTCCCCAAAAGGAGGAATATTGGTGCACGAGGATGATGCCTTCCCTGCTCCTCCTTCTCCCTCGGCTGATGGAGATCATGAATTTCCACCTCCTTGGGAAATTCTTCCCAGGGTAGGCGCCAGCATTAAATTAAAACCTCCTTGGAGCCCTCCCCTAAAAGCCAGCGTGTCGCAGCCACCGTCCAGGCGCAGCCAGTGCGGAGGGGCGCCTTGGGAAGGGCTGCTGAACGAACGCCTGCTGAATGGTCCCTTTAAGCACGAGCTGGGCAGCGTTCCTGGGGCTGGGGCCATGGGAAGCCTCCAAACTGCGGGAAGCCTTTGGCTCCTGTGCGTGTAAATCCCCGCAGAGCGGGGGTGGAGAGGAGCTGAGGCCCGGCCCTGCTCTGCCAGCAGCCTGGCCACGCTCCCTCTCGGGCTGGGGGACCGGGACAGCCCTGGGCACTGAGCGAGGAGCTGGGGTGGGCGCCTCTGTGCTCTCCCCGTGCGGGTGTGAGGGCCAAGGCTTGCCCTTCCAGAGGCTTTGCAGCCACAGCTACGGGGCGTGTGTGCTTATTATCGTCATTGCCTTCCCTTCCCGTGTTTCAGGAAAGTGGCTGCCCTTAGCATGGGTATCTAGAGGTGGCTGTGAAGGACCTGTGTCCTCCCAGTGCTTGCTGCATGGCTCTGTGAAGGTGGAAGAAAAGGAACATTATAATGTGGGTTTTTCACAGTTGATAAAAAAATAAGAAGATGGGTCTCTTTTGCCGTGGCAGAAGGAAGTGTCACTAGTGATTAATGGCATTGTGAGCTCCTTGCTGAAATCGGGTCAAAGCCATTGTGTAGGAGACATTTGGGGTCAGTTCTGCCACCTGCCCGGTGCTTGCTGGGGACTGGGCCTGGCACGGGGCTGCTGGGGGACACAGCCTCGTCTCCAGGTGTCCTCCAAGATCCTCCTGCTTCCATCAGCTCAGCACGGGAAGTTTGGCAGGCTCCACAGATGTCCGTGCAGCTCAAGCCAGCTGTAGGATCCAGGACTGCATCCCACTCCTTCCACATGGAGTGGCCGGTGCTCAGAGCCAGCCCACGCTCTGCCCGCAGGGACGCGACTTTGGGAAGGGCCCGAGAGCCGAGCACAGGGAGCCCTGTTGAGGGCACTGCTTTGAGCACCAGCCTGTCTCTCCTCTAGCATCCTGGGCAGTCCCAGACTCTCACCACGGTGGAAGACGAGTGCAGAGGATCTGAGGAGCAGCTGTGGGGGCCAGACACCCTCCAGCTCTGTGGGCCCTGTCCCCAGGACACAGCCCCATCGTGTCACCCCCTCTGCACACCGCCAGGATCCCAGCCCGCCTCTCTTTGTAGTGCTATTTTTAAAACACCAAAGGAGAACTCCCACCTCTGTCTGCTGGAAACGTGGTGTTTCCCTCGCAGCCAAGAGCTCTGCTCATTTTCAAATCTGCCGGAGCTAGCCTTAGATATAAAACCAAACAAGCAAACTGAAAGGGGCTTGTTGTGTAAAAAAGTTCCTCCGAATTAGTTATATCTGGCTTGTGATCCCTTTTTGATTGAATGCTTAATAGCAGCCAGGTGCAGGCCGTGCGGGACGCTCGCCCGCGCCTCTGGAAGCAGCCTGGGAACGCCGGGCGGTGGGGCAGCCCACGGGCGGCTCGGTGTGTGGGCTGCTCCTGCCCTTCCTCTGCCTCCCCGCTATCCACAGGGAGCCCGGCCTTTGTTTCCTTCCCTCGGCGCTGAACCCGCTCAGGAGATGCACACACGTGTGTGTGTGTCTGTGTGTGCGTGTGAGTGTGTGTGTGTGTGTGAGTGTGAGTGTGTGTGTGCACAAACAGAGCTCTGTCTATGCAGGAGCGTGGGCACAGACAGGGACACGGGCACAGAGTCACTGACACAGCACAGACACGGGCACGGACACGACACGGACACAGGCATGGACACGGGCATGGACACAGCACGGACACAGGCATGGACACGGGCATGGAAACAGCACGGACACGGACACACCACGGACACAGGCATGGACACGGGCATGGACACAGCACGGACACAGACACAGCACGGACACAGGCATGGATGTGGGCATGGACACAGCACGGACACAGACACAGCACGGACACAGGCATAGACACAGCACGGACACAGACATGGACACGGGCATGGACACAGCACAGACACGGACACAGCCACACCTGTGCCAGCAGCGGGCAGGTTCCGTGTGTGCAGCACACGAGTGCCAGCGCGTGATGAACACGTTCTGTGGGCACTGACACCTCTGTGCTGTCCCGGCACGGCCCAGGGGCCCTCCCTGCTCCCGGCGCTCCTGCAGCGGGACCTTCACGTGGTGTCCGAGACATTTTTCCATCCTGGCACTTCCAAACACGTCTGCTGGTGTTTGAGGCCCATCCCCCAGTACGTATGTGTGCAGTTTTAGTGCATTAATTTTAGAAACAAACTGCCTGCGTAGACGATAATAAAAAGTGGATGCCAGGGAGAGAGACTGTCCAGAAACTGCCAAGTTAAAGACATCACTCTTCTGGAGCATGACATGTCCCTGGGAGCACAGGGCCCAGGCGGGAGAGCTCTGAAGGCAGGAATATTGCTTGGAATATTAACCTGGCCAATTCTGGGTCAGGGCAGAGCCGTGGCTGGTGCTGGCTGGCCCTTGGCCCCATGCCAGGCTGTGGGAGCAGCCCTGCCAGGCAGGTGAAGATGCCTGAGCTGCTCCTGGTTTTGTGTGGCCTTGGCATCCTTTTCTATCCAATGTCCCTATTGCCAATGCAGTATTTTTTTCCCCTTCCCTATTCCCCCCATTTCTTTTTCCCAAGTGATGCAATTTCCACCCAACACTGTCCTAGAGAAAGATCTACAGCAGATCTCTTCCAACTCCTGTAATGCTGGCTGTAGCCTGTCTGGTTACTGAACTTCCAAATCCTCCAAAGAAACCCAGTGGTTTTATACAAACTATTTCCTTGTGCCTGAAAATACAGGACTTGCCAGAGCTCCTTCTGGGTGTCAGCATGCAGGAGGATGTCAGTGCCAAGAGGAGAAGGAATTGTTGGGGCAAACACACTGCCCTGCAGAGGTGCAGCCCACGGTGAGCTGGAGCCACACTTCCCTGGGCTCCAGGGCTCTGGGCTGAGGGGCTGGGGGGGGTTTGTCACCATCTGCAGGCCAGGCAAGAGCTGGGCTGGCACCAGGGGTGAGGCATCCACTGACAAGAAACACCTGGACAAAATTAACCTGTCAAAACATTTTGGGTGCACACGATGGTGCCCAACATCCTGGTTGGTGCTGGATCTGCCCTAGCAGATGGTGCAGTGCTCAGAGCAGGCTGCCTCCATCACTGAAACACAGTTTCCCACCTGCAAAAGGGCTGGGAACACCTTCACACTATGGAAAGGAGGGCAAGATCCGAGGGGGAAAGTTGCCACGCTGGAGCTACCTCAGTCATTGTTATACCAAGGTTTCAGGTGTGTACAAATGGCTGCAGAGAAAAATCAGCCTAAGGTCTGTTCCTTCTCCTGGAGGGGAACTGTTTGTAGGATTAGGGCATATTTAGACATGGCAGAAATGGGATTCCTAAACAAAAGGCTGGGGGAGGTGAGCCCCTGCTCTGCTCCCACTACAGAGGGTTTCCAGATTCGCTGCCTACCTGCCTGTAGGAGTAAAACTGTCCAGACCCACTGCCCAGAGCTCCAAACTTCCATTTTAGGAGCTGGTGGAAGCAGGGTGAGGCCTGTCTAATCCCCTGCTTTCTTACCAGAGTGGGGAGCTGGGCTGGGAATGGGTGGCTGCCTGCTCAGGGCAGGACTCTCCCGGCCCCTGGGCACATACCCAGTGCCACAGCAATGGCCTGATCCTGCTCCAGGATCCTCTCCTGGAGCAGCAATCCTGCTCCTGCAGGATCCTCTCCTGGAGCAGCAATCCTGCTCCTGCAGGATCCTCTCCTGGAGCACTGCACGATGGCCACGCCGGCCAAACCTCCAGCACGTGCCCAAGCTGCTTCCTCTGCCTGGCTGCGTTTCAGCCAGGGTCCTTTGCCTGTCAGTGCTTTGTTTTGCTCAGGGGATGGAGCCTCTTCTCCATTAGTAACCATGGAATAAATTTAATGCTAAATTGCAGCCTGGCAGGCCTTTGATACAGATTTTCTTTGGGATTGTGCAATTAGCAGAGGGGCAATCCTTGGAGTTGGTGTGCAGGAGTAAATTCCTTCCTATGGAAGGAATCGGAGCAGGCTGAAGGAAGGTGTCAGAGCCAGCTGTCACACGGTGACAGGGCTGGGCCAGTTAAGGTTTGGCCTGAGTTTAGGAAATAAAGATGTGCGATGCCAGACTGGTGCTATGGAATGAGGAAGGGATGCTGCTGAGGTTTTCGGATGCTGGAGGTGGAGACAGAGCTGCGCCACAGGCACGGAGGGGATGGTGGGCCATGTCCCCTTGCTGTGTGAAACCTCCCTCTGAGCATGGAATCCTCTTGGGAATGTCCCTCCCCTGGCCCTGGTCCTGCGTGTGCTCAGCTCGGCCCCGTGCGCTGCAGATGCAGGGAGGGCCCTGTGCTGGGCTTGGCTTGCAGGGCTGCACATGCAGCTCCTTTATTTACACCCACAATCAGCTCACAACCTCTGGCCAAAACTTCACCCCCTGTATGGGAAGGTTTGGCCTGCGGAAAGACGTTAGCACCCGAGCAGGTGGGGAACAGGAAAGGGGTCTCTCTGTGCGAGCAGCTCTGCTCACTGCCAGTGCACAGCCGTGGCTTTTCCACCGTCTGGGCTCAGAGAGGTCTCCATGCCATGAGCTCTGCTCTCAGTGCTGCCTGTGGCTGGGCAGCTGTGCCCAGTGAGCCTGGGGTGATGGTAAAGGAGGGATGGGGGCAGTGGAGCTGCCAGGGCCGTGTCCCTGTGCAGTCAAAGCTGGGATCTGCGCTGTCTTCTCAGCCCCGGGGCTCTGAGCATCCATTCGGAAGCACTGCCACATTCCTCAGCTGGAGGGAATGCTGGCCCTGCTCTGAGTGGTCCTGGTGGGTTGGCAGTGTTGGGAAAACAACAGGTCCAGCAGCCTCAGACCCCGGCCACCCACGGAGCAGCAGGGGATGCAGGGTTTCCTCTTGGCCCTGGAAATGAGGGGTGCAGGCAGCGTGCTGCCACGGTGCCCATTGGGCTCTACATTTCCTTGGGAGTTAATGGAAAAGATTAAAAAACTCATCTCGCTGTAAAACTCAAAATAAAAAAGGGGGAGCAGGGGGGAAGGAAAGAGTCTGCTGGTGTGCAACTGATCTGCTGACTCAGGCAGCCCTCGGGAGGATGGAGGGAAATCCTCCGGCTGCGGAACTGCCGAGTGCGGGGAGCCTGGCGGTGCCGGTGCCGGCAGCCAGCGGGGCTCCAGCCCGGTGCTGGCCCTGCCCTGGCCTCACCAGCCACGGCAGATGCTGCTCTCACACGTACAGTGAAGGTGTGGGGCCTCAGCCCGCAGCCCAGCGCGGCTCCCGACCCTGCCCCTGCAAAACTTAATTGTTTTCTGCAAAGAAAAAAAATCATTTGGGGAATAGATGGAAAAAGGAGATAGCGTCAGGCAGTCATGGCCTGTTCTCCACCTGTTGTTATTTTGGTCTGGCCCAATCAACCTGCTAGCCAGGCTGGAGCCAGAGACCATCTGGAAAAACTGCCGTGTTTATAAAACTGACATGGAGCAGCACCCCAGGGCCCTGACCTCCCACACAAATCTGGAAATGATTAAAATGGCCCTGGCTGCCTCGGCGGCGCAGAGCTGCCTGCGGAGCAGCCCACCGACTGCATTTGGAGTTCTCATCAGCGGGGCGGGAGCGCGGCCCTGCCCTGCCTGCTCTGGGGAGGTGCCAGCGCAGCTCATCCTCCTGCACCGTCCCCGCTGCAGCTGCCCTGCGCCCACACCCGACCCCCGGCTGCGGCCGCCCTGCTCTCCCGGGGCCGCAGCGGCAGCACCCGACTGTGCTTTCCGCGGTGCCAAAGCCAGGATGAGCCCCAGTGAAGCGGCTGCGAGCTCCACGAGCTCCTGCTGCAGGCAATGAGCTGCACGGCTCCAAGTCACTGCCGCAGCACCGGTGCCACATCCAGCCTTCCCTCGGGAGCAGAAGGGCTCTGAGTTGGGCTCTGGGTTTGGAGAAATACTCCCAAAAGGCTCCTGCCCTCGCCTCAGCACTGCTCTCCGAGCTCCCAGCTCAGGGACCTTGCTCATCAAAGCCGCCCTGTGTCCCCTGTGCAGCAAAGGATGGGCGACCCCGCAGCCCAAATTCAAGCCACGTTGGACCCTGCTGACCTGCCCTGGCCTGGGGGCGTGTGGCTGCTCTCAGCCCGGCCTCGCCTGCTGGGCAGCAGCTTAATTAGAGAGGTGTGAATAATGAATTATCCACGACTCTGAGCCATCCATGGAAAATTCAAATCAACCTGCTTTGCGGTTACGAGACGTCAGCAAGCTCTCTGCCAAGAGAGAGCAGGGGGAGCGCAGAGGGATGCTGGGGATGAGGGGAGGCTGCAGGGACGGGCTGTGCAGCAAAGGGATGCTCGGCCCCTCGGAGCGAGGGCCGGGGCCGGAGCTGCCCTGCCGGGTGCTCCCCACTCCCAGCTCGCTCCCCACCGGCGGGCAAGTGGCCGGGTGGGCACGGTGGTACGTGCAGCCCTGGCCAGCTGCTGGAGGGGTGGGCGAGCCCTCCTTCACGGGGAGCCAGCCCCGGGCCCCTCCAGCTCCCACCGGAGCAGGCGAAGCACTGCCCTGGCACAGCAGTGAAGCCAGGCCCTGCAGTGGGGACAGCTGGGCCCAGATGGGAGCAAGGGCAGGGAAGGACCCCATCCACAGCCCCGTGCCACACGTGGGGTGGACACAGGGTGCTGGGGCTGCTGGCGAGGTTTTGGCAAACACGATTCACCCCAGCACAAGGGGAGCTGATCCCGGGAGGGGCCCTGGCCTTGGGCCTGAGGAGCCCTTTGGGCTGTGTTTGTCTTTGTCCCTCCCTGGTTTACCTTTGCGGTCCCCAAGCCCTGGCCCTGCCTTTGGGGCCACCCCTATTGTCCCCCGTGTTATCAGGGCAGGATGATGGGACAGGGACGGCGACGGGGGGGCTGCTCGGGCTGCACAGCGTGGCTGGGGACAGCCAGGAGCTTGAACTTGGCGCAGCCACTGCCAGCACAGCCGGGCAGGACGTCCTGGGCAGTCTGTCCTTCCCGCCAGCTGCAGCCCTGGCCCAGCTGCTCCCTCGGCTCCAACCTGCCCCCGGAGCTGCTCCTGTGTGCTCGGGCAGGGATGCTGGGAAGGACACAGCCTCAGCACCTCCTCCCGGAGCAGGCAGGGGGTTTGATGGACAAATGTTCAAAAATGTTCAGCCTGAACTCCAGATGAATTAATTTGCTGCTGATAACGAGGGGCAGCCTCATGCTGCTGCTGGGACGAAGGCTTTGGAACAGGCAGAAAAGAGACCTATCACCTCTGTCCAGGGCCAGCTCTGCCCATTGATCTCGCTATCAGAGGAGTAAACCCATATATATTAACCCGGAGCCAAATAAACACATTCTGAGAGCTGAAGAAGCTCAGGTAAGTCCTGTTCTCTCCCCAGAAAGGTGGAGCTGAAGCCCTGCCTGGGGACAGCCATGAGATCCCAGACCAGCCCTGGTGTGGCTGTGTGTGCCTCAGCTTCCCTCCCCTGATGGGAGCCTCCCGGTGGGTTCATCCTGGGTCCCCACCCCAGAGCCCTCTGGCTGCCATCGCTCACCTGCCCCAGGGGTGCTGTGGGCACCCACCAGCCCTCCCAGCTCAGCCCCCTCTGCATGCAGAGGTCAGTAAATTCCCCTTGTGCAGAGGGACGGGCTCCTGGCTGATCGCTGAGAGAAAGGAGGGTGATAAGAGCGGGGAGATAAACCCTCCAGCAGCAGCCCCTGCCCACACCCACCTGTGCGCACCACGAGGGACCATCAGCCCCTACTTTACTGTCATCTGTTATACAATTACCATTAAACCGATGACACAAGCAGCTATGGGGAGTAAATTGCCCTGCAGGGAAGTTCAATACTCAGAAACACAAGGAAACCCTGTGGCTGATTCAATCACTGTCCAGGGATGATAAGTGGGGCTGACCTGGGTTTCTTCTCCCTTGGCACTGAACGGGCATCACCTGGGCTTTGAGGGGGAATTCTGGGGTGCTGGGGCCCACCTGCCTGGGCAGCCAGAAGTGAAACACTTCACCAGGACATGACTGTTTCGGTGCTTTTTCCCTGAGGGAGAGCTGAAATGACTCATGCCAACGGGGATTTTGGCACCATGAGGTCTGTGCCTGATTTTTTAAAATAAGCTTCAAAGTTTCATTTCCACATGATTGTTTTGGTTAATTTTGCTTCAATTTTTATAACTAAGAACTGTGCTAGGTACTTCTGCTTCACATTTTCCTTTAAATGATGCGCTAAACGTTGTGAACGCAGTACATCATGCGCACACGGTCATTTGGGTAGCCCAAAATTCGATTTGACGGCAGTCTAGGAGCGAGCAGGACAGAGCATCTCCTCCCCTCCAGCATTCCCTCCACTTGCCAGTCCTGGCCCCGCTGCCCCCAGTGGAAGCGCTGGCCGAGGAGCTCCAGGGAAGCCAAGGGAAGTGACTCGTCCCTGTCACCGGAGGAGCCCGAGGCCGCCGCGTCCGGCCCGGCACGGCTCGCCCTGTCCGGCCGTGCCCGGCCAGCAGCCCCAGCCAGAGGCAGGAGTGTGCACG
>VWZN01018309.1:176801-193153 GCA_013396955.1 Regulus satrapa
CCAGGTGTGCAGTGCCAAGTCAGCCAGGTGTCCACGACAACCTCTGTTTGTTGTGGAGGCACCTCTGCCTTCTCCCCAGCCCTGTTCAGGCCGCGAGGGCCCGAGGCACATTTCGGTGGCCAAACGCCCCCAGAGCCTCCATCCCCGCGCTGCAGCCCCCAGCAGCAGCAGTGCCAGCAGTGGCAGCACGCTATCAATCACTGCAGCCACACCGTGCCTCCCACCCCGAGAGCTTCTTGAAAGAAACTCCTAATTTTCAACACCTACTTAAGGCACTTGAGGCTGGGTCGCTGCCGGCAGACGTGAGCTCATGCCGGCGCTCACGGCATGTGCCACCCTGCTCCAAGGCTGACGCCCTCAGCAAAACATCTCCCCCAGCCTCTGGCTGCACGAGTGGGCGCCAGACGGGCACCGGCTGAGGAACTGAAGGTGGGGCCACAGGTGGACCCCCCCCCACTGTCTGTGGGGCTCCCAAAATAAATGTGCACGTCTCAGAATAATTAACTGGAGAGACCCCACGTTTGCCTGCCCTGGTGACACGGGGACAGTCCTGCAGCCTCACTGAGTTTGTGAGTCACCAGCACAGCGCTTGGGAGGGGGTTTCATGCAGCATCTCCCCAGCGAGGTCCCGCCATGCTGGAGCAGCCCTGTCACAGGGTGTAGTTCTCAGGACAGTGCTTCTGTTCTGTCTTGTCTGGTCTGGTTTGCCCTGCCCTTGTGGCAGCCGAGACCTTCCCTCCCCAGCTGATGCCTGGGCAGAGAAAGAGGAAGGTCCCATTTCAGTGGGAAGCTCAAAGGCAATCGGCTTTCAGCTGCTCCTGTGCCAGCTGTGAGCAGTCAGGTCCCGGAGCTCCTGCCCAAGGGTCACTGTCACCCCCCTGGAGGCACTGCCAGCCACAGGCAGTGTGGCACGGGGCGCCTCTGTCCTGAGGGGGCTTCTCCGGGCATGCACAAATCGAGGGGGGGGTCTGCAAGGGGTCAGCTCGGCCCCGTCCCTGGGGCTGTCCCCCAGCCCAGAGCAGGCTGGACTTGGTGCAACATCCAGCCCTGCAGCTCTCCGGGTGCTCAGCACCGCCGGGCAGGCCCTTCCCCGGGGCAGCAGCCTGGCTGGGGGAGCACAGCCAGAATTGGATGGCTCTCTTGGTTTCTCACCAGCCCTTGGCTACCACAAATGTTTTCTTCTGGCTAACCACAGCCGGGCTGTGTGTGGAGGTCCCAGGCCCCAGGGGAGGAAAGCCTTTGGTGATTTCCCCTGCTTCATGCAAACCAGGCTCCCGTGAACACCACATGAGAGAGACGGGGGCGGAGAGGGCACAGGAAAGGTTCCCAAGAAGGAAAACCTTTGTGCCCTGGAAATGGGCCGTGTTGAGAAGCCAAAATACCCCGAGATACCAAGCTGTCCCAAACCCCCTGGGTAAGAGAGGCCCCACGGGCAGGGCCACCAAGAGGCCTTGATGCATGGGCTCCCAAGGCATTTACGGTCTGTGAAAAAGAAGAGGTGCCTGGTACCAAATACTTTTGGGGTGAGGTCCCACATGGGTGTGTGCCCCAGAGAAAAGGCTGGAGCTGGGAGGGGCTGCTCAGCATCGAAGGGCAGCCTGAGGCTAGGTGGGGAAAAAGGGGTTAAAAATGCAGGAAAAAGCTGCAAATGGATTTCACAGATGGCCCTTTAGCCACAAGTGCAAACCTCCCCAGGCTGCACTCTGGTTGTGTGCGTCCCTTTGGGTGCTGGGGCAAGGGGGCAGGACGGCATTGGAGACCCCCTGCCACCCGAGAGCCCCGGGAGACGGCGTGGGGCAGGGGCTGGGACACAGAACGTGGTTCCAGCAGGAGGCATGGAAAATAAGACAGATGAGGTCACTGCAAAGCGGTGGTGTAGGATGTGATACAGGAGAGGAGCGGGGCGCACAGAGGAACAAGGAGCTATTGTAACCTTGCAGAGCAAGGAAAAACCAGCTGTGGGATGGCAGGTCACCTCCTGCTCACGCCAGGCGTTCGGGATTTAGCGTGTCTGAGGTCACATAAAGCGGGTGCAGAGGAGCAGTGGGTGGAAGGAGGTGGTGGAGGCCAGGTGGGATCCTGCGGCAGAAGCACGGACACGGCTTCTCCCTGCACTGCACCAGCCCTGCTGGGGGAAACTGCAGCAGGTACTGGTGCAGCCAGCGCAGACGCACAGAAACAGCTGGGAAGCACCTGGCACAATGCTGGGAATGCCCTGGGCACGGATCTGCCCTGTGTTCAGCCCCGTCCTGCCGGTCCCCAGGACATTCACTGCAACAGGCCCCGGTTTGGAGGCGCTCAGAATCATCCCTCATCCCTCCACCCTTTCACCTCCTGTTTTTTTTTGCTGTGCCCAGCTGGCAGAGGCACGCCCTGGGGATCCCCCGTGTTATCCCAGGATATCAGGAGGTGCCACGGGGGCCATGCGCTGGTCTGAGCTCCCTGTGCCAGCCCTTTCCCTCGGTCTGCCCGGCGGGGCGGCAGCCCCCGAGCCCCCCGGGCCGTGGCGGCGGAGCCCCAGACTTTCTGTCTGCACGGGGACTTCCCGTCCCCGCTCGGCGCTGCCGCCGCCAGAGCAAAGAGCGGCTTGTTCGGCCGCGGAGCCGCCTCCGCGCTCACTGCCCCGCTCTGTTCCCGCTGGCAGCAGCACGCCACAGCTCTGCGCATAAATTGAGCTTCCCAGAGCCAGCCCGGTGGGGAGACTTTAATGGGAAGGAAAATAAACTGTGTACTCGGCACGCGGGGAGGTGTGGTGCTGGCAGAGGGGCGCCGCGAGAAGGCTCCTCCGGGCTTCTTTTTCTCCCCCCAGCTTGTTTGCTGAGGGAGCACGCGTATGCACGGCCGCCTGTGCGGGGTGTTTGCTTCCCAGGATGCCAAGGAATAGAGAGGCATTCTGAAGTAGCTGGTCGAGAGCTCTGAGATCTGCTGCCAAAGCGCTCGGTGGCAGCAGCCGGCCTGGCCCTCGGAGGAGGCGTCTGCCTCGGGAGAAGCGGCTGCTTTCCTCCCCAGCTCGCTCCCCTCGCGGCTCCCAGGAGGCTGCGGCGCTGCGGGCAGCAGGAGGGATGTCGCTGGCCGGGACCGTGCCAGCGTGTTTGTGATTTCTCAGCACAATGCTGCGATTCAGAGCCTGAGGAAGCACATGAGTCACGCTGAACTTCCCCGGCCAGTCACCGCTGGGAAACGCTCGCATCTGCTCAGCCACCCTCACTGTGCCTCCTGCTCAGGGCTAATTCCATCGCTTCTCCCTTCCCGCCTGCTCTCGCTGCCGGCTGCTCCAGGAATATCAGCAGCCCAGGGACCACGGTGCAGGGGAAGAGTGAGAGAATCCAAGAGGGGGGAAAGCAACAGAATTTGGACGCGGGGGAAGAAGAGAGCCCGTGTTTAGCTTTAATTGCTTGTCCGTGCACGGTGGACACCAGCCAGGACTTTCAGGCCGGCTGGGACCTGCACCGCCTGTGCCCGTGCCCCCACCCGAGGAGGCTCTGTTGACTTAGCTCTGGGGCTGCAGCCATTCCTGTTTGTGAAGCCTTTGAAGTCCTCGGGGAGAAGAGCAGGGCCTTCGGCTGTGCCCCCGACTCAGGAGAATCCGCCCCTGTGTGACCATCCTGAGCGGGCGGCGGGGGGCTGTGGGTATCCCCCACCTGCGGGCAGCCCCAGGCACAGGAGCGACACACAGGGGCTTCCCCGGGGCCACGCTGGGGCTGGGAAAAGTCCACAGGGTCGGGAAACAGTGTTTCCCTTTGAGCATGCTGTCAGTTTTCAACAAATGTAAGAAATACAAATGGGAAGTGAAATCCCGCTTTTATTAAAATATTTGCGTTGAGCCGAACGGGGCTTGCTAAGGGAAAGGGTGGGTTTGGGTTTCCCTTCGGTGTGATGCTCCTCTCATCCTGCGTCCAGGGAAGGCATCCCCAGGGCCGTGTGCTGGTGGCCACGTCCCACCCGTGTCCCCCTTCTACGAAGCCTGGCCGGGCCGAGGGGATCCCGAGCATGATGGAGGCAGAGCTCGGGGCAGACCCCGCTCGGGACAGACCCCGCTCGGGACAGACCCCGCTCGGGGCAGACCCCGCTGCCCAGAGCCCCCCTTGCTGCCGGGGAGCCGTGCCCGGCTCTGCGCCGCGCCCCGCCAGTGATGCGGGCACATCCATACATGGGAAGAGCCGCCGAGCCGCTCTCAGACCTCTCCCTGGCTCAGTAAATAACATTCCTGCTCACGCTGGTATGTCGGAAACTTTCCAGCACCCCAACTCACGTCAGCACCAGGCTGCGGGGCCGGCCTGGCAGCGGGGGCCGTGGGGCAAGGGCTGCAGCCCGGCCGGACCCCGGGGTGCCCTGGGGTCCCCGCTCGCCCTCCCAGATCCACCTGCATGGGCAGCATTTTGCTTTGGGGAAATGTGGAAACCTGTCAGAGGCCTCGTGGTTCCCTGTGCCCCCTCGGGGGTTGAAGGGGGGGTGCCTGTGAAGCGCTGAGTTCTCTGAGTGGCCAGCAAAGCCCCAGTTTGTATCAGCCCAAACATCCCAGACCTCCCACGGAACCCCCGCTCCTCTGCTCCTATCATGGTGGCTCCCGGGGTCAGTAACTGCGAGCCAGGAGGGGAATCTTTGCTTTTGTTCCTCAGCAGTCAGGCCTTCCTGTGAGAGGGCCCAGGGTGCTGAGCACCTCCCCACTTCCTGGGCTGCTGACCCACACCTTCCAGAGAAATCACACCCTCATCCCAAACTGATGCAGTCAGGCTGCCAGCTCATTTTATGACCTCAGACGGAATTCCACAGCAGGGGGATGAGCACATGTGGTTGTAGCACAGCCCGGAGCCTTGGAAGAGGGGTCTCTCGGGCTATTCCCACTGCAGATCCAGGTGGACCTGGTAAACAGGGTGCTCAAAGCCCTGGGTAGGTGATGGGTTTTGTACACATGTCAAGAGGGCTCCTGGCTGGAAAACAGGAATAGGAGCCAGAGCTCCAGGACTCAGCACGGAGATGGCCCCACTATCCACTGGAGCTCTTCCTGGCCACTCGGCAGAGGAAATGTGTCCTGAGGGCTGCTGGGGATGGGCCATTTCCTCCCCTGGCTTTTCCTTCTCTTCTTTGGCCTATTTAGGTATGTAAGTAGGTATGTAAGGATCAGTGCAGGAAAGCTTGGCTGGCCTGGGGCAGGGGCTGTACAGAGCTGCGGGTGCTGCCAGAGCCCCTGGGTGCTGCCAGGACCTGCTGCCAGAGCCCCTGCGTGCTGCCAGGACCTGCTGTGGCCCCGTCCCCGTGGGAAGTGGGTTTGTGTCGAGCTGCATTTACCATGTGGGGAAATGAAAATAAAAGTATGGTGCTTCCAGCTGTCTCCCACCATGCCCCCTGAAGTGCTGGGATGGCTGTTCCAGCGCTGCTGCAGCCCAGCCAGCAGGATGGGGATGGGGGGAAGACGTGGCCGGGGCCTGGCTGCTATCCCTGCAGGAGCCCGGGATGCCAGAGAGATAATGAGAGGGGATGTTAAACATTATTGCAGCCACAGGGCTATTTATCTGACACGAACACAGGCAGCCAGGAATCCTCCAGGGTGCACGGCTCAACTTAGACCCCATTAAAGTTCCTTTTATTCCCTGTGTTTTGGCTGATGCTGAAGCGGCGCCCGGATTGCTCCTGTGGGAGGTGAGCTCCCTGCCTGGCATCCGGTCTGCTCCTGCTCCAGAGAGGGCCCGGCTCGGACAGTGCCCGGCTCGGACAGCGCCCAGCTCGGACAGTGCCCGGCTCGGACAGTGCCCGGCTCAGACAGTGTCTGGCTTGGACAGTGCCCGGCTCAAGCCGCGTCTTCCCCTCCATCCCTCACTCCATCCCTCATCTCCCAGCCCGGGGCAGGCACAGGCTGTCCCAAAGGACAGGGCACTGCAGGGTGGGCAGAGAGTGCAGGAGAGCAGCTGAGGGTCCCCCAGGGCCATCCCGGGCTCTGCGGGATGGGGCCAAGAGGGAGATGCCCAAGGGGCTGTTTGGCCAGGCTTGGGCTGCCTGCCTGCGGCTTCCCAGCACCAGTGCTGCCAGGATGCTACCTCCCTCTGCTCTGAGATTTCTGGGGGACTGTTTTCTATCCAGAAATAGGAAAAAACCTGAACGAGCTTGGGGGTTTTTCTGTACCTGGGCAGCAGAGCTGCCACTAAAGAGCTTGCACTTCCAAGCCAAGCCTGTTATGAACCAGAAACATGTTTAGTTTTGGTGGGAACACACTAAAATGGGACAATTAGGAAACTTTCCAAATGTCTTTGGACCCCAGAGTTCCTGCTCCACACTTCCCCATTAGCCACTCCAGCATGTACATGGCTTTGGGGCTACAAAAGGAGCTGGCTGGGGCAGCAGTGCCACGGAGCTGCTTTTCCCAGCCAGGCTTGCAGTGGCCAAGCCGAAGGGATGCCCAGGCAGCGCAGGTGCCACCCCACTGTCACCCGCCCTGCGCCCCTGGGTGAGCAGGGGCTGGGTCTGCTCCCGAGGCAGGGCACGGCAGGGAGGCAGCCAGAGGCCGGGGAATTCAGCTCCAGAAGCGGAACAGACCATTTCCAATCTGTCGTGACGGTGCGCAGTGATGAGCCGGGGCTGCTTCAAAGGGAACCAGCCCTAACTGGATCAAACCCCCAGCCAAAAGCATAAACACTAGGAGGAAGTTTGGCTAAAGTTAAATCATGTTTTATTTAAAAATCTCCCTCTCCCTGTTGTAAGATGGAAACTCTACATCTGAAAAGTGAAACTAAGATTGGAAACAGTCTGCAGTCATTAAGTTTATGCTACTTTTTTTTTTTCTCCAACTTCTCAAGTAAAATATCAACTGGCTCCACTGTCAGGGACAGGAAACATTAGTAATAAGTTCATAGATTTACATTTTCCCCAGGGAAATACAGGAATATCAGAGATCAAAAGTTGGAGAAAGGAGTTATTTTTATACAGTGATTTGCAACCAGCATTCATTGAGGGGAGTAAATAAATTACAGGCCCTTCACTTTGGGGTTGTTTAAGTTCTTTTTCTTTAATGCAGTCCCTTTTAACTACTGTAGAGAGTCTGTCAGGCCTTACCCAGAGCAGGAAACCCTCCCTGCCTGCCAAAGAGGCTGTTTCCCAGCACCTACACGTGGCCACTGCAGTTTGCTGTCATACGGGGCTGTCACGGAGGGGCCCGAGGGCAGGTGGGCTCTGCGCTGGGACAGGCCAGCCTGGCACGCAGGGACAACACGGGCAGATGGCTCAGCTGGCCAAAAAGATCCATCTGGGGGCTGCCAGAGCCGGCGAGGGGTACCTGAGTGAAGCAACACTGCTGCCAGAGCTGGGGCTGTTGGGCCTCCCCTCTGCCTGTGCCAGCCAAGCCAGGGCAGTGGCCCTGGGCCCTCGCTCTCCAGGAGGGCAGGGGCGGCCCCAGGGGCTTTGCTGCCACCCAGGCTGGTCCTCCCTGCGACCCAGCGGGCACGCTGGCCCCTCGGGGCGTCTGCCTGAGCTGGTGTCCCAGCCCAGGGACGCCCCGTGCCCGTGCCAGCTCTGCTGCCACGGCCCCTGCTCCCCCCGGGCTGCGCCACGGGGCACCAGAGCTGCTGGTGGCCGCGTGCCCCTCGTCCTCCAGGTCACCCACAGGGGCTGAGCTGCTCTGGCAGGGTCTGGGGGGCAGGGAGCCAGTCCCACCGTGGTGGAGACGCTGGAAACTTTGACCAGGCATCTTGTCTGGTGTCATCAATTAACGGTGAAGCACTAGCTGGCTGGGCAGGATAATGAACGATGGGTTTAAGTACAACTGGAAAAACAGTAAAATACTCTATTAGGGTGACACAGCTGCGAACAATGAACATTAAACAACTTCACGCGAGCAAGCTGCCGCAGCCACACTCAGCCCTGGCGCTTGATGGATTCCTGTTTGGAGTGCTCCTCACAAAGGCACTCTGCATCCAGCCCGGGCTGGGAACTGCTCTCCTTCTCCTGCTTAAAAATACATCCACAGAAAATGTGCTTCGAGAATCCCTAAAGGTTCATTAATGTCACAAGCAGGGGAGGAGAAAAGAGTTGGAAGGTCTTGAAGTACATGTCGGAAACACTCCAGAGAAAACTGTAAATGCTGCTGGGATGAACTGCAGGCTCTGGAGGATCAGTCGTGCTGGAAGACTATTTATTTTCCAGTCTATTTTAAACACTGGACTGTTTCAGATAAGAGTTGCCTGTGGTGGCAGACAGGATCGTGGGACTGGTGTGCAGGAACTCATGCCAGATTCATTTCTGGGGAGTATTTCCTCCCTGCCTTGATAAATCTGCCTTGTCTGCTGTACCAGGTTACTTCCTTTAGAGTTCTCTCTCCTTATTATTACTTATTAAAGTTGCCTGCAAATAGCACTTGGGCTTCATGCAACATCCTGTACGACAATTCATCCTTCTCGTTATCTCAAAGCTGACAATTCCCACCAGGGCCAGAGAGGGTGGGTGGAAAAATGCCTTGAGAAGAAACAGAAATGGCCATCCCTTATTGCGAGGCTGGAGAAACCACACTGGGGAGGCTGGAAAGGGCAGGAGATAAGTGGGGACTTCCCCCCTTCAGGGACAAAACCATGAAAGGGAAGAAAAGAAGAAACAGAGCCGGCAGCACCAACGAGTGTCCTCCCCTGGCGCGCTGGTGCCGGGTCCTGGGCTGGTGTTCAGAGGGCTCAGCGAGCCCCCTGCGACCTTGGCGAGATGTTATCAGGGCGCTCGGGTTACAGAGCAGGGCTGTCCCTGCACACCCAGCCCAGCCCGCGGTCACCGCGCCCTGCACTTCGGCTCTGCTGCTCCCCTCGCTGCAGGAGGAGAGGGAGCTCTCGGGGAGCGGGGCTGCGAGCAGGGGAGCCAAACTGCTGCCTGGATGCCGCAAGTGGGCTGCCATGGCATTAGCTGGGGATGCTGTGCTGGAGCTGCTCTGGGAACGGCCCTTCTTGCCTTCCTGACCTCCAGGGTTCCTCCCCTGGCACCGTTGGGGTGCAGCTCCCAGCCCTCACCTCACCCAGCTCTCTCAGCCTGATGGAGCTGAAAAGTCCAGCTTGGCTCCCCCAGGCGTGGGGTGCTGCCCTCAGGGAGCTGCTCTGGTGCATGAGCCCATTTCCCCCCGGGCATCACTGGTGGGCACACAGCTGCAGCTCTCCTGGCCCCGTCCTGCCAGCCCTCCTAGCCCTGGGCTCCCAGCCTGAGCCACCTCTGCTCGGGCCCGTCCCTGCTCCGGGCGCCGTGGCCCTGCTGGGAACAGCCCTGCCCTGCCCGTGTGAGCATCTGCCTCCCACTGCAACCACCCAGGGCAGGTTTCCCTGGCAGCCTCCTGCCAGGCTGCTGATTTTACACACACAGGCTCATTCAGCCGGGAATCAGGAGAGCTGGGCAGTGCCAGGGGGCAGAGGGGCCCGCAGGGGGAGAGAGGCTCCTCCTCCCCCTACGGGGAAGCTGGAAGCAAGTCTCAGAGACACTTGGCCCAGCCGAGCAGCGTGGAGGGGTGCCAGGCACTATTTTGGGAAGCCTCGCTGGCGGTGCCATCCCAAGGCCGGGGGAGCGGTGAGCCGGGGCCGCTGGCACAGCTGGAGTGTCCCGGAGCTCCTCGTGTGGGGCACGGGCAGCCCGGCCAGGCAGGAATCTTAACTATCACTTCCCAGCCACAGCTCCTAGAAATGGCAAATTCTGCCGGTGCCAGACGACAGATGACTCCTCCAGACGTCTTGGAGAAGCCTCTGGAAAACTGTCTCTTCAAGGGAACTCAATTTTGGCTTTCTAAATTGAGGCTCTCCAAATTACTTTTGGAAGCATTAGCCGTTATTATTTTCGTTCTGTTTAATCAGAGTACTTTCCCTGGTCCTCGGCGATAACAGACACCCAAACCCTTCGTGCTCTCCCGGAGGGGCCACGTGCTGTCACCCCCCAGCTCCCACACCGTGACCATGCCCAGCGCTGTGCCAGCACTGCCACCACGGGCGATGCTGAGCGAGAGGCTGTCAATCCTGGCCTTGGCAAGGGGCAGGGAGCCCTGCGAGCCCCAGCTCTGCCACAAACCCGCTGGGGAGCTCAGTGCCGGGGATGCCAGGGGCCCAGAGAGCCGCCGAGCGCAGGATGAGTGACAAGGAGGTGGCTGTGACATCCCCATGGCCGGGGCTGCTGGCAGCACCTCTGAGAGCACTTCAGCTGCTGAAGGAAAACCTCGGAGTGCTTTGATCTGTGAGGGGCTCCTTGATGCAAAGCAGGGCGATGGTGGCTGCGGGATGAGCCCTCGGCTGCCGGCCGTCCCTCCTGCGAGCAGCAGGGCTGGCTGTCCTGGTGGCACCGGGCAGGGCTGGCTGTCCTGGTGGCACTGGGCAGGGATGGCTGTCCTGGTGGCACCGAGCAGGGCAGGGCTGGCTGTCCTGGTGGCACCGAGCAGGGCTGGCTGTCCTGGTGGCACTGGGCAAGGCAGTGCTGGCTGTCCTGGTGGCACTGGGCAGCGCTGACAGGGTCTCAGGGACACCTGAAACGCACAGGCAGGAGCAGGCAGGGCTGCACACGGATCAAAGGTCATGGTGTTCTCTGCTTTAGGGGTGCTTTGCACCCACCTCTGCCCTCCCTTGCAGAGCCACCGAAGGCCACGCCGAACCTCCGTGGTGCGGGCTGGGGTCAGATCCTGCCCAGCAGAGCGTCCCAGCACCAGGAGCCTGCCTGTGGCTGACAGACCTTGCAGCATCCGACCCCTCCAGTGGGGGAAAATGGGGCACGGGAAGCAAAAAGCCCAACATGGAGCAGCTGGGAAAGCTCAGATCTCGGCTTCAGAACAAGATCACATTGGCAAGATCCCACACAGCCCAAGAGCAGCCGGGCTCTGCTCAGGAGCCCATTATGGCGCAGCTGAAACCCTCCCTGCAGCCTGGCACCACGGCCGATTTTAACACGCACCGGAGCCACTTCCCTGGCTGGGCACCAGCTCTTGTCTCCATCCTCCACCAAGAGCTAAGCCCTGACCCACGGGCACAGTGGATCCCAGGCCTCCCCACAGAGCTGCTGGATAGGTCCTGGGATGGTCCTGGCTGGGGTCCTGGTGCCTTTTCTCATCTTGTGGCTCGTGTGCTGCGTGCACCAGCTCCCCAGCACCAGAGAGCTCCTGAGGGCTGCAGCTGCGCCGTGATGCTCCCCACCGTGCGTGGGAAGAGTGCCGTGGAGATGATCTCCATGACCAAGGATCAGAGCGGCTGTTGGGGCGGGAATGAGACTCCTGCCCCCCCAGCTGCTCTCTGCCCTGCTGACCTGCCCTCCCTAGTGCCACGTGGTGCTTTCGCAGGTCTCTCCCGTCCAAGGCTCCTGCTGCAGCGGGAGCAGCTCCCGTGCCCAGGGCTGATTGTGGGGACAGCCCTGGGCGCAGCCCCCAGCTGGGCTGGCTGGGACAGGGCTCGTGGGGAGGATGCACACCGGGAGGGGAAGGCTGGGGGTGCCCCGGGCGTGGCCAGGTCCGAGCAGCTCCTTGGCACCAGGGACCACCCCTGCTCTGGTGCTCTCCAGCCCTGAGCCGGAGCACGCTGGGAAAAGCTTCCTGCGCTCCCAGCTTCCCCCAGGCTCCCTCCCACCACCCTTTATTTATGGGACAGCTATTTCCTTTCGGAGAGAAGTAGCCAGCGGTATGAAATGGCAAAAGGGTTTGAATGAAAACAAGGTGTTGGCTTAAATTGTGGCAGATTTGAAGTTTCCGCTGGGTGACGGCGCATGACATCCCAGCCCTCCCTTTCTCGAGCAGCCAGCAGGGACTGTCCCACAGGCACGTGCCACCGGCTGCTTTGGCTCCCGGGGTGCCCCGAGGAACATTTGGAGGAAGCCATTCACCATCTACCAGTGTCTGCAGTCAGGTCCTCCTCTGAGTCACAGCTACCAATAACTATTCATTTTTCCAGCAAGTGTGGGCCCCACATTGCTGCCCTCCAGCTGTGTGGAAGTAATGATGGAAGGTTAGTGCTGTGAAGTGAGGTTTAGGGGGCAAAATTTAGATTATATTGATCACAGACAGCAGCTGCTGTAGGCAGGGCAGTAAACTTTCTTACCCCGTTATTTCTTTTGACATAAAGTAACTTCTGTTTTAAGCTGAATCTTTCAGAAGTCTGAGCAAAGGTTATTTTTTATGGCATAGGGAAGCTGACGGATGCCCTGGGGAAGGTGGGTGTGTGTGGATGAGGCTGTGGCAGGATGAGGGCCCAAGCCACGGGGCCATGCATGAGGATGCTCTGGGCACTGCGGGGGCGAACTTGGGGCAGCAGGTCCCTGCAGGACCCCGCAGGCTTTGAAGCCAGCTGGACGGGCAGGGCACAGGGAGCATTTCCCAGCACCTGGTGCTACCCTGGGCTGCTCTGCATCGGCTGGGTCACCTCCCCGAGTGGCAGCAGGCGCCTTCCCAGGCAGAGGAAGGGCTCTGTGTGCTTCCTGCCCCGCTCAGAGCCGCCGGCGGGCAGGGCACCCCGCGCCAGCTGCTCGTCCCTCGGTCCCTGACATCCTTTCCTGACACACATCGGCTTCCTGCCTGCGGCTCTCGCACCACTTCCTCCTGTGCTTTGCTTTCCACCCAGCACCGCGTGGCACGGAGTGAGGGGGAGGCAATAAACAAGAAATAAAATGAGTAGCTTTTCCTTCTGCCCCCGGAATGAAGAGATGCTCGGGCTGGGCAGGCGGTGCCCGAGCCCACGGCCGGTCCCTCAGGAGCACCCCTGGCACGGGCTCCCACCCGGCTGGGTGGCGAGACGTCACTTCTTGACAGCAAAACCCACTCGTTCCCCCATTACCAGCCTGATTCACCCTGAGAGGGGCTGGTGCTCTGCCCTCCCCGCCATCCCCGAGCTGCCAGGGCTCCACTCGTGTCTCAGAGGGGCAGGGGCTGCCCTGGCCATGGCAGCAGAGGGATCACTCCCCCCTCTGCAGGGCCACTCTCCAAAACCACTTTCTGCCTCATCAGGAAAGCGGGAAAAGCGATCAATGGCTCTAGCCCTGGCTTTAGAAAGTGGATTAAGGCCAGTGAATAGGAACTGTCTCTCTAATGAAGTGCTATTACCAACAGGCTAATTGAGTAATGACATAATGCAGGCCCTTGAAGCCCTTTATAAGGGCGTGACTCTGTGCCACAACACGGCCCCACTTCCTCGCCCTGCCCCGCTCTGCCTCCAGCACATCGCGGGGCAGAGGGCTCCATGTGCAGCACCGGCCTGGAGCAGCCACAGACAAAGTGTCGCCAGCATAACCCTGCGTGGAAAATGCGGAGGTGGAGGGAAACCCGGACTAATTAGCTCAGGAGCCGCCAATCTCCTCCATGTGAAACGTGAGCCTTTTTATTGGGAGAAGTAAAACAGGCCTCACATTGCTTCCAGGGAGCCCAGTAAAACAGAAGGTGATCCATGCGCGTGTATATTATGCTGGGTTTAAAATACTTTCTGATGATTTTCTAGGCAGATCTCCAGTAAGCCGGAGCCCAGCGTTGCTGTTGCAGAGCAGGCGCAGGCTGGGGGTTCCCCCGGCCCCTCTCGCCGTGGGGAGCGCAGCGGTCCCTGCTGTGCTGGTGGCCCTTGCCAGGCTCCGTGCTCAGGTGCAGGAGTGGATGTCCCCAGCTGGGCACGGCGCAGCCCCGGGCCCCCCCTGTGCCCTGGGGGCGGGCAGGGAGAGGGGAGCCTGGAAAGCGACTGCAAGACCACAGCGCTGCCACAGCCAGCCCACCTCACGCACAGGGACACCTCACCTTCCTTTCAGTCCCCGGGGCCCTGCCCAGGGCTGCCTGGCCCTCTCCTTCTGCGCTTGCTGTGCTTTATCTGCACGGGAGGACTCGCACCTCCCCAGCCCCACGCTGTCAGTTCATCAGCCGATTAAAGATTAATTTGAGATTAGCGTTCATGTCAATAGCCCAGAGGCAGAAAAACAATAGCTACACCTGCAGCTTGTTTGTGAGTCCCGCTCCTTATGGCCAGCTGTTAATGGACAGAGGCTTTCACCGGGGCTGCCTGTTGACAGGCTGAGCCCTGCACCAGCACCTGCCGCCCTCGTCCAGGCAGGGAAAACATCACACACCTCCCGAGGCCCCCTCATCCCAGCCCTGGCGAGTGGGAAACCCAGGCTGTCCCTGCTGGTCACCCCACGAGCCATCCCAGCTCCTGCCACGAGGCTCTGGTCATTCCCTGCCCCGATCATTCCCGAATCCTGCCCAGGATTATGCCTTCATAATGCCCTTCATATGCCCATTATGCCTTCATAACGGGCCTTTCCCTGGATCCTGCCCCATCTCTGTTTGTTTGTTCAGCTTTTTCTAGCTGAGGGAAGAGCCAAAAGAAGAACTAGGCTGCTACGCTCTGTAAGGGCTGGGCTTTGGCTGCCTTCTCTTCTTCTGGGGGCTGCATGTTCAGATGCTGGAAGTGCTCCTTGCGCAGGCTGTGGGGGATGCAGGAGATCACAGAATCACGAGAACATTTCTGTCAGACACATTTGCAGTGACAGGAGAAGAAAGTGGAAATTTTTTTTGCTTCCTACGGCTCTGGAGGTAGGAGGAGGCATTCTGGGGGGACCCCAGAGCTCCTCTTCACCCTCCCAGCACAAGGACCAGGTGTGCCCCGTGCCTGTCCTTGGGAGGCGTGGGGAGAGAAAGGGATGAAAAATGAAATTTTGGGAATCGCAGCCCCCAAATGACTGAGGAGATGAAGCTTAGCCTTTGCAAAGGTGGCCGTAATCCTCCTGCTTTCCTCCTCATCGCCTCCGGGACGCTCCAGATGCTTTTCGAGACAGGATGAGTTCAAATGGCAGCATGGAAGCCTTGAAGCCGTTTTTAACCCGGGATCTCCACATGGGTGTGCCCGGGGCTCCCACGGCACGGTGGCTTTCCCGACACCCCTAATTCGACATCGGGTACGGGAGGGGGGAAAACACCGCTCCTCTCCGGGAAGCAAAGGCACTTTGTGGTTTCCCTGGAGCCTTTGAAAGGGCTCCAGGAGCTGAGGGGTCGAACGTGCTCGCTGAAAGGTCCCGCGGAGCTGCGTGGAAATGAAAGAGCGGAGTTCAAACGCGCGGGGAGCCCCGGCGCACCCCGGCCCGCCCGGCGGGGCCCCGCTACCTGCCGGGCCCTTGATTGCATCGCGGCTTTTACGAGCGCTGACACCGTAATCTCTTACAGATGGTCACACAAGGTGGCCACCAAATGGCTCCTCCGCCGTGGCCCCCGCTCCCGGCCCGAGCGCAGCCTGGCCGAGCCCGCCGGCCTTCACGGGCACCTGGGGCCCTGCCGGCTAAACTGGGAGCGGGGAATTGCTGAGCTTTGGCCACGGGCCCCCGGCTCGGCCCAGCAGCGCTGGTTGCCCGGCTGAGCGCAGGGGCCGAGGGCAGGGCAGCGCGGCAGCTGCCAGGGATGCTGCTCCGCGGCTCTCCTTCAGGAGAGGAAAGCGAAAAGAAATCGCCCCCCGTCCTCAGGGCCAGCTCCCGGGTGCGTCTCTCCATCGCAGAGCGCCAAGGGCTGCAGGAGCAGAGAAAGGCCGGATGGGATAAGCCTGGGTGAGGAGCTGGCTTGAGCTGGACCCAAGGGTGTCCTGGCCTGGTCCTCGGCCCTCTGCTCGCCCCAACAGCCCTCGGTAGAAAAAAGCAGTAGTAAATGGAGCGGCTGGCCAGAAAAGGAGAGATCTGGAGATGAGGAGGCAGCAGCTGGTCCAGACCTGGGCGCACCGGGGGAGGTGTGAGGCGCTGGCCCAAGGGACATCCCCTGAGCCGCCGTGTCCCCAGGGCACGGGGTGCTGGGCAGGGCAAGAAGAGATGCGGCAGCAACCCAAGTGCCGCTGGGCTGTGCTTTTGTGATTCAGAGCAGGCAGCATTTCTTTTTCCCAGTGTTTTAAGGCTGCATTTGTGTTTGAATGCCAGCGGGATTTGTCAGTGGAGCCTAGGCTGCTCTCCACCCGGTTTATACCTTCCCCTGAAAGCCTGGCGAAGCAGCCAGGCGCTGGACAAAGCCAGGAACACAACCCAGAGCAGCAAAGCTTGGTGAGGAGGAGGTTTCTCACAGCTCTCACCGCCGGCCTGACCAATATCAGTTGAAGCCCATTGAGAGGGAGCTGGCAGGGGTCCCCGGTGGGTGCCAGTGCAGGGATGGAGCGAGAGCCTGAATGACACGGGAGAGGGTCGGGGTCGCCGTGCGGGGACAGCCCTGGCACGCGTGGGCAAGGCACGGCCGGAGCAGAGCCTGGGGTGGCTGTGGGAGCTGCAAAGCCAACCCTGGGGAGGGCTGCCAGGGCTGCTGCTCCCAGCGCACCCACTCCTCCTTTCCAGGTGGTCCCTTCTCTAAATTGGGCTTTTTTTTTTTTTTTTTTTTTTTTTTTTTTTTTTTTTTTTTTTTTTTTTTTTTTTTTTTTGTGTTTTTTTTGCCCCCG
>VWZN01018309.1:206974-222765 GCA_013396955.1 Regulus satrapa
CTCTCCCGAGCCGTAACCATGGCTGCTGGTGGCTGCGTGCCGGAGCGGGCCTGGCACGGCTCGCAGGCTGTGCTCCGGAGTGCCGTGCCGTGCCGTGCCGGGCACGGGGCTGGCAGGGCATCCAGGGCAGCTCTCCTGCCGCCGGGGCACTCCTGGCCTGCCGCGTCCCACCTGCAGCCAGGCCTGGTTTGGTGGGGATGGCAGAGCTGCGGTTCTGAGCCCGGCTCCTGGCCAGCCCAGCATCGCTCTGTCCTGGGGCTGCTGTGGTTCCGAGCCCAGCATTGCTCCCTGTGCTGTGGTTCTCAGCCCAGCATCGCTCCGTGTGCTGTGGTTCTCAGCCCAGCATCGCTCCGTGTCCTGGGGGTGTTCTGCTGCCGTGCCAGACTGAGATGTCTCGCTGCAATTCTCGTGTGCCTCTCCTTGCCAAGGAACAGACTCTGCTGTCTTTGTCCACAGACTCCATCCTGCACAACTTGCGGAGGAGCGCGGGGAGGGAAGGGGCTGCTCCTGGCCCTTATGCTCAGATGTTAATTTAGCACTCCACATTTCCTGTGATTCACAGCCTGTCTCTTGACAGGAGCGCGTGTGCCTTGGAGCAGAAGCAGAACTGCTGCTTAACTTTCCCTGCACAGAGCACAGCCCTTTGTCAAGGAATGTTAACTGCTGGGCTCTTGATTTTGTTGTTCGTTTGCTTCCCTGGCCTCTTGGTTGTTGGTATTTTGTGTTTTGGCTCCTTTCATTCACTTGATCTTGCTCTTGAGAGATTTTCGTTGGTCGGTGTTCTAGCAGCTGCAGTTAGTGCTGGGTGAAAAGTCATTTCTGAGGTGCTATTTGAGACTGATACGTCTGAAACAGTGCACTGATTTCTCCCACCTCCCAGCCCTTGGGTCAAGAGCTGGTCTGTCTTTTTATGGAGTAAACAGCCTTTGGCCTGCTTTTTCATCACAAGTTGCTCAGGCATTGCAGATGAGATCTGTTGGCCTGTTAATTACCTTGGTTCTGGTAAAGCAGCATTCGTGAGATTCCTTTGTCACCAGCTATTTCAGCTCGGTGTGTGAGCTCAGCGCACTGCAAATGCAGATTAGCATGTCCAGAAAAACAATGTCCCCGCAAACAGAGGCACACATGGCAGAAACACAGAAAGGGTTTTACTGGGTTCCCAGAAAGCAGCTGAAGGTGGCAGGTGCAGCTTTTTTTGCTGAGAAGATCACAGTGGTGTTGGCAGTTTGGTGTTTGGAATTTGGGCCGTGGTTTGCAGCAGTCAGAGTGGATCCTCTGCAGAGCTGCCCCAGCTGCTCCGGGGGTACCAGCAGGAGGAGCAGCAGTGGCTGTCCAAAGCCTAGAAAATGTTAGAAACCAAAAGGCAGAGTGGATAAAGCTGCTCAGCCCAGGGACAGTCCTGGGCCACGAGAGGTGAGGGGAAGAGCAGGTGCTTCCACAACATGGGCAGGGTCCTGGGAAACGAGTGGGGAGCAGCGTTGGGAAGCAGGACAGAGCATTTCTGCGGCTCCTGTGCCTTTCAGAGCCTGGAGAGGCTGCGAGGGGGGCGCAGCTCTGTGGGCTGCCTTACGGAGCTCGAGGGGCAGGAGGTGCTGGGGACACGGGGCTGTGTGCGCCTGGGCTGACTCGTGTTTGTGTTCGGTTTTTATTCCAGGACAGCTGCCATTGCCGAAGATTCCTAATGCCAGATACCCAACCCACTGCCAAATAACCATGAAAGAGAGGAGGTAGCTGCCCCCAGCGCCAGGGAAAATCCGATTTCAATGGATACAAAATATAAAGACGATTTGTTTAGGAAGTATGTACAGTTCCACGAGTGCAAACTGAATGCCTCTGACAACAAGCAGCGTCCCATTAACGATGAGTACTTGCGAGTGGCGGCAGCAGCCTTACTTTGCCTTCCCAAAATTGATCCCTTTTATAGATTCCGGTTGATCAAATTTTACGAGATGGCTGAAAACTCCCTGAGATCTGTGAAATCCTCAAGTTTACATTGTCTCCATAATGCATTCAACATGCTAGAGACAGTTGGAATTAATCTCTTTCTGTACCCCTGGAAAAAGGAGTTCAAAAACATTAAGGTAAGACTTGTTTGTGTAGCCATAGTAAGAACACGATTTCTTTTTCTTTCTGTGAACACATTTCATGTAAAGGCTTCCCTTTTTTCCATTTATAGCATTATACATATATATGTTTCTCTATATACAGCTGGTAAACAGAAGCCACGGGAAAGTTCCTGTGTAAAATAAATGAAGTTTGTGCTGTGGTTGGTGCAGAGCAGAAGTACAAGCACTCTCTGCAAGTATAATGTGTATAAAGTAGGAGAAGAAAGAGCTTATTTGAGGTTGCTGTTCAGCCTCCCCTGCTGCACTCTTTTATTTCTGCTTGGAGAGGCTTTCACTATGGTGAGTGGTCAAGCTGGATTTGAGCTGACTCTGGGTTTGATTTGTCTTGCCACAGCTGTGAGTGGACGCAAGTAATAAAGCCAGTGCCTGTGCTCACATCAATGCTTTCCTGAGCTTCCCACAAGTTGTACAATGGTGAAGGAACTTCTGCAAAAAAATTGTTTCCAGAGTATCTTTGATCTGCTTGTCAGTGCTCAGCTCCTGATGTTTTGATTATAAGGTGCTTTCGAATGTACCTACCCAAGGCAGGTTCCCAGAGAGAAAAGTGGAAAATCACTGCTGGGCTTGGGTGCTGAGGTCCCTTTGGGAGCTCTCTGCTGTTGAGTTTTGTGTTTTGTCTTTTGTCTGTGATGGGCAGACTGCTCCTGCCTGCACGCAGAACAGGCTGAACTGGGCTGAGCACGTCCCTCAGGTGTGCCAGATGCTGAGGGTATTTCAGCTTGCAGAAACTCATGTCTGTGCTTTTGGGGCTCCTTTAGTGGAAGTTTTTTGAATTAACATTAAATTAAATAAAACTGACATTTGAAACTGTGTGGTAACAGTACACAAAGCCTGCACCTGAGGTATACTTAAAGCTGAATTGGAGTTTGGCACTCCTGCAGTAATTCTGGGAGGGTTCCCAGAATCCTGGGATGTGCCTTTCACGGTAGACTTTCTGTAAATGCAGACATGTCCAGGATGCATTAAGGCTAATGTGAGTGCAGAGCAGAGCCATTTAAATCAGGGAGGACGTTATGCTAATCAGGATTTTAAACTGAATGAAAACTCCGCTGCTTTGAATTTCCCTCGTGTGGAATTTCCATCTGCCAAGCAGGAGGGATGCAGAAATCGAGCTCGTCTCGCCCAGGCGGTCGCTCGTGCTCGGAGTCGTCATTATTGTGTTTGGTTATGTGGTCTCTGTCACTGAATTGTCTGAACATCTCGTCCAGCACTGAATTGTAACCTAGTTTCCCTTTTGTTCCCCCCGCCCCCCTCAGACCTACACTGGACCCTTTGTTTATTATGTCAAGTCTGCTCTAACGGAAGATGACGTGAGGCAGATTCTGAGCTACATGGGCTACGTCCAGGAGCTGGGAACGACGTTCAAGCTCAAAGAGCAGGTGGACGCCATTCAGGTGAAGATGATTGCGTTCGAGCTCTTTCTGGCCAAAGTGGAGTGCGAGCAGCTTCTGGAGATCCACGTGCAGGTGAAGGACAAGGGTTACTCGGAGCTGGACGTGGTGGGCGAGCGCAAGAGCAGCAGCGAGGACGTGCGGGGCTGCTCGGAGGCCATGCGGCGGCGCCTGGAGTGCAAGGAGAGCCTCAACAGCTCCATGGCTCGCATGGTGCTCCAGAAATCCGCCAGCGAGCGCGCCTCCAAGGACTACTACAAGCCAAAGGTCAGCAAGCCCTCCAAGTCGGTGGATGCCTACGACAGCTACTGGGAGAGCAAGAAGCCGCCGCTGATGAGCTCGCTGAGCCTCAGGAAGGAGCCCATCCTGGTGGACGCGGAAGATGACATTAAAGATGAAATCATCCGTCCGTCGCCCTCGCTGCTGACCATGTCCAGCTCCCCACACGGGTGTTCAGATGAATATTTGCCAACTTCCTCTCATCACAATGGCATGCTAAGAACAAATGTCCCTTACAGCTCCTATTTTTCTGCTCAAGAGGACTTAGATTTATACACCGAGCCCGATTCTAGAAGCGTGTTAAATTTTAAAAGACAAGACGCTATTAAGCCCGATGTTTGGCTGTTGAAAAGCGATGCCAACCCCGTTTACCACAAACGCACCCACCTAGCCAAAGAGACAGCTTCCTCCAAGTGCCAGAACTGTGGCATACCTTGTGGCGCTTCCGTGTGCCAGAAGTGTGACAGCCTGTTCGGCTCGAGGCAGGAGTACCCCGCCGTGAAACAGAGCTACTCCATCAAAGCCCTCCCGAGCGACGGCTTGTCCCCCGCGGCGGCTCTGAGGGAGAAGCCTCAGTACACGGCACAGACTCAGAGCCAAGACAGAGCCGCTCAGTTCGCTTCCAAGTCCAAGGCCTCGGGCACCTCGCGCTGCGGCTTCTGCAACCGCGCGGGCGCCGCCAACACGTGCACCTTCTGCTCCAAGGTCTCGTGTGACACCTGCCTCAGCGCCTACTACTACGACCCGTGCTGCAGGAAGAGCGACCTGCACCGCTTCCTGCCCAACAACCAGCTCAACTACAAATCGGCCCAGCTGTCCCACGTGGTTTACAGATAGACTGCGCCCGCCCCTCCGCGCGGGGCAGGGCAGGGCAGGGGAGGGGGAGAGGAAAGGGCTATCCTAACTAATGTTCTGACTCCGCGCTGACCTCTTGCCAAAATCACGCGTCCAGATGGTTGGAACCATGGTTCGGTGATCGGGTGCCAGTTCTTGGTTTTTGTGGCTTCGCAGATGCTGCAGATCCATTAGATTTCATGCTGCTATAATTTAGGTAGCTCCCAAACGAGCATTGCTTTTCAACTTAAAAGGGGGAGAAGAGCACATTTTTCCTTAAAACTTGGCAGCTGTTGTATTTTTAAAACGTGACATCAGACCTTCCTATTATATCGTATCTTGCCCAAATAAAACCAGGCAGTGTTCGAAAATAAAGTCAGAGAATTAGGATTCTCATTTTCTGTGAGCGATGAAACCACTGCCAGTTTTTGATAAAGTATGACTCCAAAATGTGCAGGAAACGTGTGCATGGCTTGTTTTGCCAACAAGGACTATTTTTTGATGTGTTGTCTGCATTTCTTGATCTCCAAAATGCAAACACCACAACCTCTCTTCCTTTTGTCTTTGTTTCCTCCTTCTCCCCTTCTTTCCTGGTTGTTTATCTCCAGCTTCTCTAACCTGAATCTGGACAGTGTGTGCTTTATTTTCCGGTGTTGCCAACATCATCCTTCTGGGTTTCGTGGATGGTATTTTCAAGAGGTGATCCTGTACCTGTGTCACTCAGATGATGCTTGGGGTGTTGTCCTCTCAGATGAGTGTCCATCTTCTTTCTGTTGCACATGGTTGAAGTACTGTTCTTTGTACTGTAAATAGGTGATTTGGAAACAGTTTATTTTTAATAAATATTTAATACGTTGAGTTCTTAAAAGTGGTAGAATCATTATAACTACGAAGTCTCTCTGGGTTATTTGTTCAGGTGACATTTTGTTTTTCCTTGTACTGTATTTCATAGCTTATTATAGCCACCGTGGCAGAATGATGTTCTTGGCTCTGATCAATTCTTGGGTTTTAATCTGACATTTTTTTTCCCTCTGATAAGGCTGCCGCTCGTCTGAGCAGAGTCTTGTCTAAGAATTAATTGCAGGATTTTGCTCTCAGTGCACGATTTTTCTTTGTGGTTATGGAAACTGTAAGTATCCATGTTCTGCTTGCTTCCAGATTCACTGCCAATCTGTCTGTAGTGTAGTCCAGCAAGTAAAGCACTGGCCTGGTTAAAAATCAGAGCTCATTTGTGACTCCTGTTCAAGTGAACCCATCAGTTACGGGTGTGAATCAGATAATCACCTTTGTCTCTTGCTATAGCACTCGGGAACCCTGGCTGAGAGCCAGGACTCCCTTGTGCTGGGCTCTGTACAGTTTGACCCCCAAACACCACCTGGTTATGAATAGACTTTAGTTCTTTATTAAAAGAAAGCCCCTAAGAATCCTAACTCCCTTATTCCAACTATAGCTAGTTAGCACAAAGTATCAGGCAGCCTAACCTGATGTGCAGAATTAAATGTGTTTGAAATATCTGTAAAGAACTCTAGCCGAGATGTAAACTCTGTAGTCCATTTTGCACTGAAATGATTCACTTTGGGGTTTTTAATCACTCTTAGAGTCTAGGCTTCTCAACTTCAGTGTCCATCGCTCCCTGTGTGACAGGAACATGCATGAATGATTCGTTCGTCTTACATTTTTTTGGGCTGGGGGGGGCTTCAAGTAGGTAGAGGGGAAAATTACATAGGCTAGTGTTGTAAAATAGCTAAAATAATTTTAGCCATAACTGGGTGTCAGAAGCGTTATGGAAATTAAGATGAAATCTAGGTCTTACAGAGGGCTGAGAACAATAAGTTACCGTCCAGTTTGCACTAAGAAACAAAGTGAACAGCGTGTGTTTAACAATCAGGGAAATTCTAATCAAGGGACTGCAACTGAGCATACTGTCAAGGGCAAGCACTGCCTTGCTGACCCTGAAGGCTGGGGTGAATATTGTTAAAGTGAATGACTTTAAGGTTTTCAATCTTGTATGTTTTTTATAAATATATATATATATATAAATATAAATATGACACAAATGTAGATACACTATGTATATAGAAAAGAATTTAAAAACCATTTTACTATTAAAGCGCAGTCTAAGGGTGGCTCTAATCTCGGTGGTTATTTGGGTTTTGTTCACCTTCTGCAGCGTCATGGCTGTTTGACTGCTCTCCAGTGTACCTTCGGTTCACCCGTCCGGTTTCCTCATGGCTCCTCACTGCGGGGAATAACTCAAACTGTGATGCCACGTAATTTTTACGGTGAGCAGGGCAGGGGCCGCGCTCTGCAAAGGAGAAGTCCTCTGTATATATGTCATGGAACCCTGTAGTACAAACCTGTGTTGGATTGAAGTGATACCATGCTCTATTTTTGTGTATCTTACTGTATGAGGTTGCTGTGATTGATACAGTAAAATATATGCGGATTTAAAATGCAGGTGTTTTGCATCTGATTTGTTGAAATTAATTTATGTTTTGAAGGAATTTCAAAATAAAGAGGCCTTTAAGAAAAGGCTTCACTCTTTTCTTAAAGTGGCGTGTGCGCGTGGCTGTCTGTTCCCGAGCACGGCGTGCCGCGCTCCCGCTGTGTGTGCGCTGCTCGCCCCGACCCCTCGCCTCCAGCCTGGGCCCCGGGCTCGTGGGGCGCCAGCCGGGCTGGCAGCAGGCCCTGCTGGGTGCCAGCACCTCCCGGGGCCACAGGAGCTCCCTCCGTGCAGCCCAGCCTTGGCTGTGCGGAGCGGAGCCCGTCTCGCGGAGGGTGTGGGATTCTGCCCAGGTGCGTTCTGGCACTGGGACTGGCCCTGCTGGCTCCCTTTGCATCCCGCTAGCGTAACTGCTCGAGTCCCAAACTAGGCCCTTCTTTTCTGTTTGTTCCTTGTGTTAAAAAGCATGTCAGGTGAATGCTGAAGTGCCTTTCCTGCAAGTGCTTTATGATCTGTTGTGGTTACTGGAATTGCCAGGGAGGATTATAAAAATCAGGCTCCAGGTAACTAAAATATTCTTGCAGGAAATCTTGCCTCACACTGTGGTGCTTCTCGAGCTGGCGTGTTTCTGGTGCATATAAAACAAGCCTGTAAGCTGTCTTGCTGTCTGGCATCTCTGATTACAGACCTCTAAGCTTGTTTGCTGCGTCTTTGGCTTTCAACAGAAGCTTAAAGGTCCCATACACGGTTAAGTAGTTCAGATTCGATGATTTGAACTGACAGCTGCTTAAAGTTATTTTCTGGAAGATGGCTCTGGGTTACAAGCATTTAGTGCACGTTGCTAACTATCCTGTAGATTGTTTTTAGGGGAAGAGATTCCCCTTTCCAGTATTTGTTCAGAAACAGGAGCTAATCTGAGCAGGGTGATAATGGATGGGCTGCCAGAGGGACCGGGAGAAAGGCAGGAGGTGACTCCTGATGTACCTGGTTTGGCTCTGAAATCAGAGTGACTCAGGCCTTGTAGCATCATGGTTAGTGTGGTGTCTCAGCCGGGCTGCGAATGTCCCTGTTTGCTATTTGTGCTTCCTTCTGAAAATCCTGGCATGCGGTCATGTTTGCCCAAGACTGTTAAGTGCTTTTCTTTTTTACAGTGGATCATATTCCCCGGGTAAAGGTTTTCTGTAACTGGTCTTGCCAGCCTGAAAACGGAGGGGCAGGGGATCAGTACCTGAGTAGGTTTGTGCTTTTGTAGCCCTGCTGTGAAAACGCCTCGGGGGCCGTTCCCAGGCGTTTTCAGAGCGATGCGGAGAGCCGGGTTTGCCTTTCCTTCCCCAGAGGAGCGGCTCGGGTTTGCCTTTCCTTCCCAGAGGAGCGGCTCGGGCGCTGCTGCCCCAGGGCAGCCCGTCCCTGCTGGCCACCCTCTCCCAGCTCCTGCTGCTGGGCAGAGCAGAGGGGCTGGGAAAGCCATCCTGACACCCTTCCTGTCAGGCACAGACTTGCAATGAATGTGGAAAAGCTTTGTGCAGGAAAAAGGTGGACAGGTGGAAATGTTCCAGATGAAAATGAAACGACCTGTTCTGATTTTTTTTTTTTTTCCTTCCTTGGCATCAAGAAGAAATTTCTCTTCCAGCATTCAGAGTCTGGGAAGCAGGAAGCACTGAAGTAATTTTGCAGGGAACTTTATGTGAGGTTAGAGATTGTTTTAATTATTGATATTTCTTATTGATGAGATCTTTCCTGAGTGCTGCAAACCCTGAATGTGAGTGATGGTGATTCTGGAGCTTCTGCTCAGGCTGGGCTGTATCATACACAGCTCCTGCTTTCAGATGAGGCTGTGAAATACCTTCTGACTTGGGTAATAGCTCCATTTGCTTTTCCTGTCTTACTGGGCTTTGGGTTGATTCTGCACTGTGCAGTCTCTGCACTGAAGGCAGTGTCAGAGTTCCAAGGGCTGTAAGTGGCGCAGGAGCAGCCCTGGCAACTTGTGTGTGGCAGCTGCTTCTGCTGTTGTGGGTGTGGGGCTGTCATGCTTCCTGCTTTAGAAATCATTCTCATGATAGTCATACTGTTCTGAGATTTTTCATCTTCAACCTGCTTTAAAAAAAGAAAAAGAAAAATCAACCCACAACTGCTCATCATCTCCTGAGAGAAGAATGCTGCTCTCTCCCAAAGTAAGTAAAATCTGCTCTGTAGCTTTGTGTCAAGGTGCTTGAATTTAGCTGCCTTACCTGGCTGTAGGATTTGCTGGCCACAGCTTCGTGGGGGGCAAGGACAGCCCCTGCCCCGTGTCCTGATCCAAGCCTGTTCCCTCAGCTCAGGGTCAGCATTTGTGTCTCGAGGCATCAGCTTAGCACTGCTGTGAAACACTCCCCAGGAGCTCAGCTCCCCTTGGGAAGTGCTGGTAAAGGCTCATTTATCAGTCCTGGGATGTGCACTGAGGGGAGACTGACATTTCCAGCTCTTTTTGCTTTATACTTTGTTCCCAGCCCTAAGGCTGCAAGCGCCTGTGGCATTGTTTCCCGTGGCATTAATTGGGATGTGCTCTCAGAGCCGTTCCCAGCCTGCTTTATGTGCTGGCTTTGGGCCACCTCAGCAGAAATCAGTGGGCTGTGTGCATATGTTCTGCTTCTCCTTTTTTGGGGCGAGTGGGGGAGAGGGGCTCGGTTCCCCAGGCTCTGCCTCTCGCTCCTGGCGAAGTAAAACCCCTCTCAGAGCAGCTACTCCTGCATCTTCTGCTGCGCCCAAGTTCTCTCATTCTTCAGAGCCCAATGGCAGAAGCTGCCCTGAGGGATAATTCTGATGGCAGGAGCGAGGAGCGTGTCTGGTTCCTGCTCTGCTGCCGGGTCCTGGGCACCTGGCTGGCACCTGGGGCTGGGCACTGCTGGGCACTGCCCGTGGCCACTTCCTGGGGGGCAGAGCGCAGTGACACTGGCCTGGGGCAGCGAGAGCAGCTCAGCCAGCTGGGAGGAGGTTTGGCTGCTGCAGCAAAGCCAGGGGGTGAGCACAGAGGGAGCTGTAAGCAGAGGGAGGGAAGGCAGGAAACTCAGGTGAAGGAGTGAGATGAAGCCTGGGGGCAGATCCTGACCCAGGGGTGGCGTTTCCTGCTCTACAGATTGTTACAGACACTGTTTCCACGTACATTTTGGCTCTTGTAAGGATCTAAGGAAACTCTGAACCTTGTTTAAGGGGATGTTTTCTCTGCCCTGCTCCCCGTGCCCCGAGTGGCGCTGGAGGCTGCGGGGCCTCACAGTAGCAAAGGGACAGGCTGCAGGTGATGCTCCAGGAGCTGGGGAGGCGTGAGCTGAGCAGAGGATGCTCTTGGAGTCTGCAACCCACTCCTAGGTCTCCAGTGCAGAATTTCAGCTTGAGAGCACAAAACCTCTTCATGTAAATCAGTAACAGAAATGAGACTTGGAATGGGTGACCACTGGAGGGTTGAAGAGCATGTTTGGTCTGTGTGTTGTCCTTGTCCTACCAGGGAGAGCTTTGCATCTTCAAACTTGAAAAGTCAGTCTCAGAAATCCCTCTCTTTCCCTTTCTTACTCCTGCATTGCAATACTCAGGTAGAGAAGCACTGAGTCATGTGCCATGTGTTCTCTCCTCTGTGGATCATGGATGGGCTCTGGGAAGACTCTGCCACGTGGAGTCTTCCAAACCTCCCTTCACTTGGACTCTTCTAGGACTTCTGCCTCCTTCAGGAATCAAAGTCTGATTCACTTCCCATTGTGACTCGCAAAGTCTTGGACTACTTAGAGGCATATCCAAACCTAAAATAATCTCTTTTGACAGCATGGGAGCCTGTGGTGTTTGAATCTTTGATATGAAGATTCTCCTGCTTGGAGAAGAGCTCATTTTTAATGCTGTGAAATAGAGCATGATAACTGTGTGCTGTCTGTACTACAGTGAGCATTATGTGCTGCTTAATAAGATGATGCTCCTGTCCAAGAGCTTTCTTTCATAATGAAAGAAGGTGCAGCATTCAGATAACTCACACCAAAAACTTTTTGCACAGATTCGTCTTTAGTGCCGATTTTCTGCCTGCAGCTGGAGTTCAATTCTTTCTCCCTGGCCCAGTGCCCACAGCTAAAAATACAACCTGTTAAATGTTGCAATGGTCCGGATTCTTCTGGGACCCACTGAGTGCCTGGTCTCGCTCTGCAGGGGATGCTCTGCAATGAGAACCTGAGGAAGAATTTGTGAGATGTGTCGAAACACTCTGGAGTCTATAAACAAGATTTGAGGGGAAGAAATATGGGAGACCCTAGGAAGCAACACACAGCTGCAGAAGTGCAAAACCTACAGGATTTTGCCACCAAGAGCTCTCTGCTAGGCAGGACCAAACAGAAATGTTCCTGCTGTAGTACAAACCCAGGCATAATCCCTGTATTTGCCTCCTGGCTGCTCCTGTGTCTGTATCTCAGATGGTTGTAGGCATCTTCTGATACATTTCAGTGCATGATGTAAAAATCCTTTTTTTCTTTTTCTCCTTCATTGTACTTCCTGTTCTTCAACAGGCTCAAAGCCTGTTGGCAAAATGACTTCTGCTGAGCACAAGAAGGATGCTCACATGTCTTAGGAGTGAATGTGGATTTGACACTGATTTGATTCTGCTTTTTCTGCCTGCAGCTTATCACTCAGGCTCTCCAGTGAAGGACATCATTTCCTCGGTGGAATATTTTCCATATGACTAAATAATGGCCAGGGGCTGTGATTTTTGTGTCAGTGCTTGGCACTGTGGCTTTCTGCTCAGAAATCAGATGGACATGTGAGAAGAAGTCCTAAAAACAAGCACTGCATTGTTCAGAGCGACAGGGTAAGATGAACTGATGGGGTATTTTTATTCCCATGGCACTTAGGAATTTGATTTTTTTTCCCCCAACAAAGCTTGAAGTCACAAGGAGATTAATTCGTTGTCAGCAGACACCTTCCCTGTCAAACTGAAAGTCACGTCCCAGTTTCTCTGCTTGCACTCCCTGGAACGTGGTGCTGGTGAAAAGCACCAGCTCAGCTGCAGCAGGTTCAGCTCTCCCCTCCTCCCCAGGGAGCAGGAGCTGTCCCTGGAGCCCCGACAGCAGCTCTGCCCCAGAAGGACCTTGGTGAAGGGGAGCCTGTTGTGCTTGCCAGCAAGCAAAGGGGTTTCTGAGTGGGGCTGTGATCAGGGAAAATGTTCAGCTCCAAACCTGCCTCAGGGACCCGTCCCCAGCTCCGTCCCCAGAGCAAAGGCTGGCTCCCCAGCCTGTCTGGGTTGTGCTGGGCAGGGCTGACTGCAGGGGTTAAACCTGACCCGTGCAACTGCGAGAGGAGCTGAGGGGACAGAATTAATGCTGGATGAAACCACAGGTGTGGAAGGCTCATTTAAAACGGTCAAGCCGTGGAGTAAAGAAATGTGGGAAAGCAATTACATTAGTGCCAAGAAGTGGAATGAGTAGGAAGATAAGGGGAGAAAGTTATTGGCCTGACAGTCCTTCAGAAAAGAGAAAATATTGGCTTAAAAATTGAGCCTGATAATGGCTGATTGCTACACACAAAAGTGGCTGTTCCTTGAAATACTGGTTTTTATAGTCTAATGCAGAAAAGCTACATAGCAGCAAAGAAAGTTGTTAGATTTCAAAGGGAATATTAATTAGGAACAATTTGAAAGTCTAGCTAAGGATCTATTTAAATTGATGCATTTTTAATGGAAATTAATCTTCCATAACTTGGAAATAAAATAACTTGATAGTAAGTCTGTATGTGTTCCAAGTAGACTTTGAACACTAGGAAAGAATAAACGGAGCACTGAAGGAATTCAGTGCAGAGTGTGAGGCACGCAGCCCTTGGCAGCCGTGCTGCTCTCGGGGCTGGCAGGCAGGAGGGCTCGCTGCAGGTCCCTGCCCCTCTGCCCGACGGCGGTGGGAGCAGGATGCGGGGTTTGGGGTGTGCTAAGAGGGCCACGAGCTGCGTGCCCCTGCGTGTGCAGAGGCTGGGCTGAGCCCTGCTGGGCCTGCTGCCCGGCAGCAGAGATTTTGCAGCAAGGGAAGATCTCCAGCTCTGCTGGGGCAGCCTGGAGGTGAGCTGTTCCTGGGGGTTCGCTGGGGCTGTGCCGTATCCAGCTGAACCAGAGGGCTCTGGGATGGGAGCACATCTGTTCCTTTGGGATAACCTCCTGGAACACGGGGACCTTTGCACCATTCGCAGCACGCAGCCCTTGTCCTGGCTGGGACAGAGCCGGGAGCTGGAGGAGTTTCCTCTGCCGTGGTGTTTAAAGGCAGCTCTTGGGTGTCCTGCTGATACCCACAGGCTCTGGGGGTGGTGCTTTGCTGCTGTGAGTGCTGCCCTCCTGTATTCGGGGTTTATGCCCTCGGCTTTCCAGGCTTTTAGCCAGGCTTCCACCTCCAGGGCTAAGCCTGGATTCCCTGCTGCTTGTCACCCCTCACATCTCCCCGCTCCCTCGGCTTCAGCCTCTTCCCTGAATTTGCTGTAGGGGCGAGGTGCCCTCCGTGGCAGGGGAAGGCGCAGAGGTCGGGTGGGATGCAGCCCCCAGGGTGCCCCCAGGGACGCTTTGCAGTGTTCTGTCAGGCTGGACTGGGCTGACTTAGCCTGGAGAGGATCCTGGAAGTGAAGGGTTAAACTCTGGCCAGCTGGACTTTAGGAGAGGGCAGCACTCAGAGCGGACAAGTGGGATGTGAGAAGCCAGAGTATGCAGGCACTGGGAATTGTGGGTGGCACTGGAAAGCCAAATACACGAACAGGAATACATATATTTAATATCTATTTCCATGACAGTCACAAGCACAAATTGTGAGGGGGGAAGTGCATCTCAAGAGCAACATATGTGTTACCTCATGCCTCCAGCTCAGTATACAAGCATGGGAATAGTGTCTATTTAACATAAAGCCAACAGTTTGGTGTACAGATGGTAGGAAGCTGGGCAACAGCCTGTGTAGATTGGATGTGTCCTACGTGAATGCCATCACCCAACATTGTTTTTTGCTAAATGTCAACCTTCAGATCTGTCCCTGACCCACTTGCAAAGGTGCTGAGCTGCCTCTCCAGTGCAGGAGAGCTCAGGAAGCTCTGGGTGTGTGACCTCAGCTGGGAGAGGTGAGAACCTAGTGACACAACATCAGATGAGAACACAAAGCAGTGGGAGAAATATGGGCTGATCAAAGCAGCCAGCGGGCCTAAATGTTGTCAGCCAAATGTGGGGTTTCTCACTTCCCTTTAAGGTCAGACTCAGGAAGCAATGGGCACAGACACCTGTGAGTCACTGGAGAGTGAGGCACAACAGACTGATGGGTGGGGTTAGCAGGTACAAAACGTGCCTGGGAGATAGGAAAGGAGGAAATGTGCCAGCTTGCTGAAAAACCCTCAGCACAGGTTCCAGTAACAGACAGGTCATGAGCATTTATTCACACATTTATTTCATGTGTGAAATAAATGCCACTAATGCTGTTTGCAGGTGGGGAACAGAGGCCTGGGGAGGTGACATGATTCATGAAAAGCCAGTGCAATAGACCTGGAAGCAATGCTTTCCAGATTAATTTCATTAGTGTGATGTACTGGGGCTGCTTTGGTACGCCCCTGCTCCAGCCAAATGACTGGAGGATACCATGAGGAGAGGAAGCTTTACAGAGGACCTCACTCTGCATTCAGGCAATTTTTTTCAGAATCTTCCTGCCTATTTATGGTGATCATTTTTGTCAGAATAAATCTGACCAAGCCCATCTTTCAATCTGCTGTGATTGAGGTCAAATGTTAGGAGCATGCTTTTAGGGAAATATTTTTGCCCTCATTGGTTGTGTTGAGCTCTGTCTGTTCCAAGGCTTAGGACACTGTCTACTTTATGAATGCAATTGAAATCAGTGCTTTGAGCCTCTGCTGTCTGTTTGCTCTCTGGAATTAAATGCTCTTGTGGTCCGAGTGGAAGCCAAGAGTGGTACTATGCAATGTTTTAGCTGCAGCTGCCTGGCTTGGACACCTCTCAAACTGATCTTCACCAATTTTCTGCCAAGTGGGGACAATAACACTTTGCTAAGGTGCCCTGCTCATGCCAGCAGTGGGAAGTGAATTACAGTCTCTGCTCCCTGGGCCTCTCTGTAAGGGCAAGCCCCAGGCAGGTGAGCAGAGCCCAAAGCCCCTCCTCAGTTCCACTCTCTGTTTGGTCAGTACAGCCCTTCACTGTGGCTGCGCCACAGGAACAGTCTGTGAGCAGGTGAGTGACGGCTTGGGATGCCTGTTTGGACTCACATGGCCTTGTGTGCCCGTACAAAGTACTGACAGAGGAGTGGGTCCTCCTGGGGGTCCCACCTTCAGCCTCTCCGTCACTTCAGGGCGGTTTGGGCTGCAGCTGTGCACACAGAATATCAAACAAAGCAGAAGTTAATCCTCACAAGGATGCTGGGCAGGATCCCCCCTCTGGTTCTGATTCTGTGACTGGCCACGTGAGCTCACTCACTCAATTGTTTAGATAATGTGTTTTTTTTGAGCACAATATCCTTAGAGCTGTTTTGCCACTTGAGCCTTAGATTCCTGCTCCCTGTCACTTTATTTTTGCCTCTCCTGGCTTGATCACTGAGAGCAATCTGAAGTACACGAGGTTTTATTCATCGCGGCTCCAGGGTCGTTAGTGGGGTGGGGGTGACCGGGCCGAGGGGCAGGGAGGGGCGGCGGTGGCGATGGTGTCCCCCAGCCCCCAGAGCCCCGGGCAGGGCGGGACAGAGCGGGGGGACAGGAGAG
>VWZN01018309.1:226945-249698 GCA_013396955.1 Regulus satrapa
TACGGGAATGGGGCTCATGGTAAGGGAATGGGGCTCATGGTACGGGAATGGGGCTCACGGTATGGGAATGGGGCTGCTCGCAGTATGGGAACAGGGCTGCTCACGGTATGGGAACGGGGCTGCTCCTTGAGGGACAGGAACTGGGGCTGCTGCTCAAGGTATGGGGTACTGGTGGCTGCTCCTTGAGGTACGGGGGATTGGGGACTGTTTGTCAGAGCACCAGGAATTGGGGCCTGATCCTCGAGGTCCTGGGGTCAGGGTGCTGCAGGGTCCCGGGTGCCCTGTGGGCAGGTGAACAGCAGGGCTCCTCCTGCCCGGTGTCCGCTGTTCCTGATGAATTCTCCAGTTTGTGTCAGTGTGGGTAACGACACATTGCTCCTCATTTAAAGTCGTCAGGTGGAGGAGTTTTCATTTTAAATTACATTGGAAAATATCATAAAGGATCTTGCATGAGTCATTGTTCCCCAGACTACAAGCTAATACTATAATTTACCAGGGATATGTAAAAAACCCTGAATAACCTTTTAAAAATACAGCACAAAAGAAAGCAGCTTGCAAGCCTGGCTTCGAAGGAAACATCCACATCCAGTCAGGGGAGGGGCACTGAGCACAGACCATTTCCAGGCCTCCCGAGCCACACAGGTTGCTGGAGGGATTTCCAGTGCTGTCAAAAGCTGTTGGGGTCTGATGCTAGCTGGTCCCAGCCAGGTCCCTGGGTGCTTTGTACCCATCTGGCACAGCAGGCTGAGGCGATTCCTGAGCTTCCCACGTGGGTCAGGGTGTGAGTGGCCTGAAGCAGGAGCAGGTCTATGTGTGGGGGTGCTGAGCTGCTGGCCTGCTCTCTGACATTCCAGTGCAGGTGCAGCAGGCTGAGCACCTTTCCCTGGGGATGTGAGGGCTGCTCAGGGTCCTGCTGCAATGGGGCTGAGTCTGGGGGGTGTCAGCATCCCCTGAGTGCTGCAGGGGGCTCACGGTGCCTCCATCTCCCTCTGCTCCTTTTCCAGCTGAGCATTGCTGTGTGCCTGGGGTTCCTGGCTGCCTGGACCCCCTCTGCTGTGCTTGTGCTGTGGGCGCTGCTCGGGGACGCCAGCCAGGTGCCAGCGCTGGCCTTTGTGCTCTCGGCTGTCTTTGCCAAGTCCTCGACGCTCTACAGCCCGCTGCTGTACCTGCTGCTCAAACCCAGCTTCCACGAGTTCCTCTCCAAGGACAGGATGCTCCTGCGGGCCCTGTGCACCCTCCTGTGCTGCGGCGCTGCGCTCCAGCCCTTCCCGTCCCCGGGCCTCAGTGCCCCCCCGGCGCTTGCAGAAGCTGCAGTGATGCTTTGGAGTGTTTCAGCAACACCCCCAGGCGCTGCACACCCTCCCGTGTGCCTGGCTGCGCTGCGGGAAAATGGGAATATGGATGGGGATGGTGGGGATGGTGCAGAGCCTGGCCAGGGCAGGGTGCCACGCAGAGAGGGGCACAGCCCATGGGCTGGGCACGGGCACCTGGCAGCAGCAGAGCTCCTCTGCCACGCTGTGTCCGCAGCAGCGGGAGCCTGCCCAGCACCGCTGCGTGTCCCGGGGCCAGCCCACGGACAGGAGCCTCCAGACAGGGGCCAGGGCTGGTCTCCCGCTGCAGGACAAACGTGAAGGGCTGCTGCCATCTCCTGGGGGCTCTCAGGGCACGGCCAGCCCGGCATGGACAGGACCAAGGGCTGACCAGGCAGGCCGGGCACCGGGCTGTGCCAGGCCCGGGGACAGAGCGTTGGGTCCCTGCTCGCTCTGCCTGCCAGCCCCCCAGCCAACTGCTTTGGCCCCTGCTGGCTGAAAATATGGTGCTCCAGAGATCACCCAAAGAAGACAGGGAGAAAGATAATAATCTGCCTATCCCCATGTCCTTTATTATTCCAGAAAACCTCTGGATCAGTGTTTTCATCCCACAGATCCATGGGAGAATGCCCAACACTGACAGCCCCAGTGCTGGGCGTGTTTAATCTCCATTCCCTGACACTCCTGCTGCCAAGGGCAGAGGAGCTGCAGCCACCCAGCAAACCCCAACCAGTCCAATGAACTCCACGTGCTGTGGCCGGGCCAAACAGGGTCCAGCACCACCCGGGGACTCCTCTCCGCCGGGCTGGATGCACCCCGTGGGGCACGGCACAGCTGGGCCAAGGTTGCTGTGACCCAGGGGAATGGTGCTGCCAGCTGCCACCGATTACCTGAGGGTTAGAGACAGCCCTCCCTCCCTGCCTGCTGCTGCCAGGCTGAGCCTGAGGGTGCTGGCTTCACCCTCCGAGCTGAGGCCAGCAGGGTTTGGAAGGGGGCTCCTGACTGCAAGAAACAGTTTCTTTGGATTTGGTCATGCTGCAGAGGGTGCAGGGGAGCAAGGGAGCGGGGGGCTGCAGTGGTGCATTGCTGCTCGGTGAGAGCCTGGTCCTGCAGCAGGAAAGGAGCCGGGGCTGCCTTGGGGTGGGTTGGGTGCCTGGGTGCTGCATTTCCCACGCTGTGCTGGCTCACTCGGGAGGCTGAGGGCACAGCTACAGCCCCAAGGTGGCACAGACACAGTCTGTCCTAGGAAAGGAAAAAGGGGGAACAAGGAGAGTCAGCAAAACCATAAATGAATGTGAAAATCAAGCAGCAGACATTTCTTCCAGTAGTTCTGAGCTAAGGAGATCAATGTGTAGTTTGAGGGAAAGTTAAGTCTTAACTCTGAGTTGTACAAATGTGCTGAGATTTTAGTGCAGTTCTTTTTAAAATAACATCCCACCCCCCATTGCTCCAGCTTTCACTGCCTCAAATTATTTAATTCCTTCTGCCTGTGGTGGTTAATTGCAGGTTAATTGCTTCCAGCCGGGGCTCTGAGCGCAGTGCTGGTGCTGTCCAGGGGCAGGGCTGGGAGCAGGACCAGCCTCCCCAGCAGCTCTGTGCTGCAGCAGAGCTCACCCATCTCTGGCTCCATTCCGAGGGGTGAATCCCTGATGGGGATCCCATCGGCTCAAAGCACAGGTGCCCCAGAACTGCCCAGTGAGCCTTTGCACCCCGGCCCTTTTGGAGCTCCAAAACTGGCTGTTGCACAAAGCTGAGGGTGCAGGTGCCCCTGGCCCAGCGCTGTGGCCCATGGCGCTCTGGAGGGCTGGGCAGCTTCAGCCTGTGCCTCCGACCCTTAACTGCAGCCCCAGCCGTGGAAACCTCCCCTCAGGGGGGCACAGGAACGGGGAGAAGGTAAAGGGCTTTCATCAGCACAGGCCGCAGTTCTGCTCTGGCCTCCCAAAGGCTGAGCTCCTGACGGGCAGGTAAGGACTGGTGGCTGAGGCAGCTTTGGAACGAGGCGGTGGGAACAGCCATAGGTGTTTGTGTGTAAAGCAAAGGAACATCTCCCCAGGCTGCAGGAGCAGCCAGAGCTCACCGGGCAGCAGCAGCTGCGGCTCTGCAGGCACCAACCTCTGCTTCAGCTGCTGGGGCGCTTGGCTGAGAACATGAAGAAATTGAGCTCACGCTTGCACAGGTTTGCAGATGACACCAAGTTAGGATGGAGGAGCTAACTTGTGGAAAGAGGGTTAGGGTTTAATAACGGTCTGCTAAAATAGGAAATTATCTAAAGTAACTGCCAGGCAAGTCAATAAAGAAGAATATTTATTTCCTGAGCATATTAAGCCAAGTACTCCAAACTGTGGAATGACTGACAGAAAAGCCACTGTATTGATAAATTATTATGAGCCCTGGGCACTATGGTAAAAACTCCCTTCGGTCCCAAAACGAGGGAGTTAGCATTGCTCTCTCAGAACGGACACCTTTCAGAGCTTTGACAAATGTAATACTATGTGAAGTTTCAGGCAGCTGGAGTGAAATCCAGCCATCCCGAGCTGCCGCGGAGCCGCTCCAGAGCATTCCCTCCGCTCGTCCCGGGCCGGCGCCCGCCGCCGCCAGGGGGCGGCAGCCAACAGCGCACCTGGCGGCAGGTGCGGCACCGGGAACGGCACCGGGAACGGCCCCGGGAACGGCACCGGGAACGGCACCGGGAACGGCACCGGGAACGGCACCGAGAACCGCCGGGAACGGCACCGGGAACCACCAGGAACCGCCGGGAATCACCGGGAACCAACAGGAATCAGCGGGAGCCTCCGGGAACGGCACCGGGAATCACCAGGAATCACTGGGATGGGCCAGGAGCCGCCAGGAATGGCAGCCCTCGGGTACATCAGCGGGACTGAGGCAGTGTGGCACCCCGGGAACAGCAGCTCCGTCTCCGAACGCCTGAGGAGAGGCTCCCAGGGAGCTCCAGCAGCCGCGGGGAGAAAAGGCTCCAGGTGAGAAAGGCAGCAGGAGTGATGGAGCTCAGGGAGCCTGCCCAGACCCGGGGCTCACCCAGACCCTCCCTGCATGGAGCTCAGCCAGCCTGCCCAGAACCGGGGCTCACCCAGACCCTCCCTGCATGGAGCGAGCAGCGCTGGCTTCCACAGGCGGCTCTGCCCCAGCTCTGCCCCAAGCAGAGAGGCACAGGCACAGAAAGGGCAGCAGGGGACAAGATAGGGTATTTGGAAAAACTGCTCAGACAACAGGTTCAGGATTCTGAATAAATTCTTGAACTTTTATTCTCTCGGTAGGTAAGCAGTGGATTAAAAAACTCAGTAGCAAAACCAGACCTAAAGGAAGTCTCACATCTTCAGAAACAAACATGTGCATTTGCATGTCAGATTTGGGTGCTGAACTGTAATTCACATCCTGACGGGGAATATGCAAAGGACCAAGGGGGAATTTGGCAGTGGGAGAAAACTGCTGCATGTGTCACCATGGCAAATGTGCAGCAAACACGTTCAGGTGCTGGCAGCGCTGAGCAAACACTGGGCCATGGAGAACAAATGCAGCGAGACCACAGATTCTGAAACAGTGTAAGCAGAAGAGAAAAAATGGGACAGCTTAATGGAAGCTGCTTGGCACTTCCCAGCAGAGGCTGCTTCAGCCACGTGTAATATTAATCTTTCTGTACCTGGATTGGATTTTGTAGGCTCTTTTTCCTTATGTACATGCTGCTTTTGCTTCTGCTGAAGCTTAAAAATTCCAATGGTGAATTCTGGAGTGTTAGGGACACTTCATAAATTAGGCAAAACAGAAGCTGCTCTTTTCTAAGATTCGAAGCCAAAGTGCCAGCAATTCTGCCAATTACAGAAACCCAACTGCAACTGGCTTTAGCCAAAGAAAAGAAACTACAATTTCAAACGCAGTTCTTTGTTGTCACAGGCCCCCACTCCCCCCAAAACCACGCCAATAATCAGTACTGTGGATTAAATCCCCTAGTGTAAAAACCAAACATTCCTATAAAACAGAAATCAAGGATTTCTTAAGTGACAAAACTACACATTCAGAGGTGATTCCCTGTCTGTGCAACATCTGCTCTTGTCAAGGTCTGCATCTTTTCTGGGTTCAAAATGTGCGAATTCCATAAATTATACATTTCTTCCAGTCAGATTCCCTTACTAGTGCTGAAAGAAATTCACAGTATAAACTGTCAAGACCCTTCATGCTGTGAATGAGTATTTATATATATATAAAAGGTAAAGTGCAATTCTTTCTGTTTTGCAGAGCCACACAGGGGCCCTGTACTGCAGCGTGTGGTCACAGCAGGTTTGGGGATGGGAAGAAGATCCCCCCCTGCCATTAACAACATCCTAATTTATTTCACAGCAGATGGGTCTGCTTTTCAAAGGGCCGCACGGAATTTGCTCTGCAGTGAAGTCTGAACAAAAGGTTCTTCCTTCAGCCCACCCAGCGCCCGACGCCGGGGGTTTCCCTTCCTGAAGGGTGACGGCAGAGCTGCGGGCTTCACCTGAGCGGGGAGCACGAGACACGTGTGCAAGGGAGCTCGAGACACGTGTGCAAGGGAGCTCGAGGAGCACAAGACACGTGTGCAAGGGAGCTCGAGGAGCACGAGACACGTGTGCAAGGGAGCTCGAGGAGCACGAGACGTGTGGGCAAGGGAGCTCGAGGAGCACAAGACACGTGTGCAAGGGAGCTCGAGGAGCTCGAGCCGCGTGTGCGAGGCCCTCAGCCCGGCGAGGGGCCCCGCGTGAGCTCAGCGCGCTCCGGCCCCGCTCTGCTGCAGCAGCTCCTGCTCGTCGTCCTCGGAGCCCGAGGGGCCCTGGCGCACCTCCTCGTACCATTTGTTGGTCAGGGTCTTCATCTGGATGCGCCCGTCGTGCAGGTCCTGCGAAGGCAGAGCACGGCCCTCGCTGGCAGCGGCTGCAGCCCCCCGCTCTCCCCGCACAGCACAGCCCTCCTGCTCCTCAGCAGAAGCTGGCGGGCGGGCGCTGGGTCAGTAACTGCTGTGCGGATGGCGGCTTTGATGAGGGGTGTTTTTACCTGTGTTCTCTAGACAGTCCTGCTCTGTGTGTTTCAACAATGCTAATGCTGTCTGGAGGGCCTGGCTTTGCCTCTCCTCCCCGTGTTCCCAGGGACACTGGGAAGCCTGTGGCCTGCCGTGCTGCTGATTCACATGCTTATTTTTCCAGCCTTTGGTTGCGATCTGGATGGCAGCCTGTGCTTTTGGCTACCAACTGTGAATCAGATGCTTACTTTGGTTTCTTGATTCCTTTCTGGTTTTGCAATAAATAACTTTAGTTTTCATAGGAAAGTGCTGAAAGGGTACTTTTGAAAAGTACAAAACAAAGGAAAAACAGTACTTTTGAGCAGGCTAGGAAGATGGAATGTGTACTTACACAAAATTATGAACTGTACAGCCAAAAGGCTCCCATGGGAAATCTGAAAAACTCTGAATTCTGTGGCTAAGGAGCCTCAGATTTCTGAAGCATGGGAGTGAAAAAGGCACAGTATTTACACCTTGGGGCACTCAGTGCTAAGTTACTGTCAGGTGCTGTTTACAGCCTCAGAGCCCTGGTCTCTGGAAAGTGAGGTGCAATGCTGCTGCCTTTTTCCAAGACAGGAACTGCACTCTGCAGCAACCCCACATCTCCAGAAGTCACAGGACCGCTGCCACTAAGAGGCAGGAGCTGTGTGACAGCACCTGAAACCCCTGCCCGAGTGGCAGCAGCAGCAGCCAGCGACTCCCGACGCCCTTCATGGCTGTGTGCACGATTAGAGGCGAGTTCAGCAAACCCCTACACCAAGCTGAACTGGGGTAGCTCTGAGATGCTCATTTAATGCAACTTACAGAGCAGCTGTTCGTTACAGCTGCTCTCTCTGCATGAGCAATGCACAGATGTCCCACTGTCCCCACACAAGTGTGGCTGCACCGTGAGCCCCGTGTGCTACTGGGGACAACAACCAGCTTGACCAGCTTCTCTTCTTCAAGAAAATATGGAAGACTTACCTCTTGTGTGAGTCTTCTGGTGAAGAAAGGATTCAAATACTCGACATCAAGCCGCATAAACCCTTTGAGGTTCTGGCGTTTTATGTACTGGGCTTCATACTCCTCCTCTGTGAGCTCTGATAAATGCTCAGATTCTATAGTGTTTCCCTAGAAAAATCACAAACACTGGAATGACCCAAGAGAAGGGGCGATCCTCCCACCAGCCCCTGCTCTGTGCTCTCCCTCGCCACTCTGGAACCATATGGAAATGATCTCCATGCCAGCCTGGCAGGGCTTAGGGCTCTACGAGTCTGTTCAGACAACAATTCCAGAGCCACTTAGCTTCCCTTTCCATACTGAAAGGGAAAAGTCCTCAACTGTTCCATGTTTTGTATTGTCACTACTGCTGAGAACAGGTTTCTGCTGTGCAGGTTTTCTCTTGTGAGCTGGACAATGCTTTCATCCAGCAAGCACCAGTGCTGTCATTGTCCCACTGAAAATGAGCCCTGTAGAACATGCCCTGTCCCTGCACTTCCTTGTGTGGACAGTGCAGGGTAATTCTAAAGACTACAATCAACCTCATGCAAAGAGAAAATGTTAAGATTCCCCAGAACAATACCCTGCATATACTCTTCAATGGTTTAGAGAAAAACAGGCAAAAAATGTCCTGTGATGCTTCTTAATCTCCAGTCTTTTGCACAAGAGGTTCCAGAGTGGCTTTTGGCTTTGTCAGATCTCTTGGTTTGCCAGAAATTGCTTTAAAATAAAGTCCAGTCAGAGGGGGGCTATTGTTACCACCTTCTCATAGCCTCTGCCTTTCCCAAATTAATTTCCATCTCACACTATACCAACTACTTTCTCTCTGCATGACTCAATTCTCTATCATCTGCTTTACCCTTATCCAAGGGTTACTCTAATTTATATAGAGCAACTTGTACTTGGATTGAATTAAGAGACTATTTCTCCTCCCCTTGTCCAAACACGTATTTTGAGTGAACACTAACCAAACTCTATCTCTGGGATATTTAAAAATTACATTGCTTGATTTTGTCCTGCTACCTTGGCTTTTTATACCGTCTCATTTTGTTTTTTAGTAAAAAAATCATCTACTAGTCCCGGAAAAAAAAACCCTAAAAAACTAAAAACATAAACCAGCCCCCCCCAAACCCCAGCGATGCTGTGAAGGGAAACCCCACACAAACCATCTTCTCTGTCTTGCTGAGGTTGACATCCTTCTTGCTCCTCTTGCGCGGTTTGGAGTCCTCGATGTCCACGAGGCGGATGAGGGGCATGGTGCCCCCTCCCAGCAGCAGGATGGTGAAGAGCACGATGATGATGGTCGTGGTGCCGATGAGCTGCCGCTTCTCGATGGGCTCCAGGCCCAGGTGGAGGCTGAGGGCATAGGGAATGGCACCACGTAATCCTCAGGGGAGAGAACAGGGCATCAAGGGAGGCTCAGCCAACAGCACCCCTGAGCAGGACTCAGCTGGAGTTCCCCGCCTTCCCAAGGTGGTTTACAATCCTGTGCATGCTCATTATCCACCACCTGGCTGCCACCCTAAGTAAGTCTGAGCATTTCAGACACTGTTGTTCAAACTGTGAAGCTGCTGGGTCTAGAGAGACAAAGAGCCTCTACAGAAAAAAGCTCTCGTGGAGATCACCAGAGCAAAGCCCTCCAGCACAGAGGGGAAAGAAAGCATTTCTCTGCACTTGGGTTTCAGAATTCTGCAAATGTTCAGTTGAGCTTTGCTCAGTCAATGAAAAACCGGTTCCTCCTAGAGTGGGTCACACAATGAAAGAGATAAAACTTTTTTTTTTTTCTGGTTCTCAGTATTTTGAGCTTTAACTTACCACTGAACCACATGATAAACATCATTTTGGGAGTGATTTTGTGATCACGGAAAAAGTTGAGTAGGTAGGAAAGCGGAAATATATTCACTGCTCTACCAAACAGAACCAGCACCTGAAAAACAGAAATAAAAGCAAAAGAGCATTTGATCTCTTACATCCACGAGGCCCCGCTGCAGCTGGTGTTACAGGAAAGGTGAACATGCCCTTTTTGCTCACAGGCAGGGGTGCTGCTCTGCTCCATGAACAGAGAGAAACCCCTCAGCACAGGGCATTGTGGAATTTTACTCCTGAAGCATTTTGTCTGCTTAACTGAAACTAAATCAGAGCTGTCGCTAATAGAGACCAGGCTGCTTTACTTAAAATAAATCAATGGAACCCAGGAGGCATTCCAGGGAGACCAAGAATTACTTTGGGTAGAAGTGCTCCTCAGTTCAGCTCCTTTAATCATTGCCTTGGTGCAGCAGCCAAGGGAATGCCAAATTAGGTATTTCCATTGTCTCCCTGTAGCCCAGTTGCTCAGAAAGGCCAGGAGCCAAACAAATAGCACGTCAGGCTGTTTCTCAACACTTCCCTGGGTATGGCTGTAAAATATATCCCACACTGAAGCAACACTTTGAGAGCGGAAATGAAAAAAAAGGGGACTATTGATTTAATGGCAAACAATTAACAAACACGGTGAAAACTTTAACTCAGAAAAAGGCAAGGTTTTCTCAGAGCATTGTTTTTAAGCCCTACTACAAACAGACCTTGATAAGGTAAATATCCTCGAATTGGCCAGCAGGATCCTTGAATTGAGGGCTGTGCTGTTTTCCTTTATGAATCACCCCAGAATTACACAATTTGCATTACGCCTGAGAGAGCAGTGCTACCCAGGAGGAAGTGTCCCACCTTAGATATATATTAGATAGGGAAGCTGTGTGCAAGGCAGGCAGAGCAGTTCCCTGATATCCCTATCTGGGGAAGCCGTAGATAACAATCCTTCCCTTGAACCATGCACTCCATGGGCCAGTGGACAGTGCTGCACACAACTGGAGAGGGATCCACGCCGCCCTCCCCACTCTGCACCACGGAACACACTCCCCACGCTGACACCGAGCCATTGCAACGGCAACAGATGGAGGCAAGCCCCACCTGAAACCTAATTCACACACTCACTGCATTAAGGCCCGCTGGAACGGGCTTCAAGACAAAGAATTAGGAAAGGAGTCCGAGAATTTTTCATAAAAACCTATAAATCCTAACAATTATTCTAAAATCTTTTAACTGTAAGGTGTCTCACCCTTCCCCAATACCAAAAATACATCTAAAAGGATATGGAAGAAAGTAAATACCTACTATGCACCAGATGACAAAGGACATTTCAAACTTGTGAGGAAAACTAAAAATTGACAGGCCAAGAAATGCAAAAACACACGTTTCTGAAAAAGAGAAATCGCATCTTAAATAAGCAGTTATAGAAAACCTTTTCTACTCCTGTTACTAATCACTATACACAGTTCATAAAATGGGATTTCCTGACCAAACCCTGGAGAGCTGCTGGTGCTCACTAAGGAGTGGGTAAGTCCAAAGCCACTCCCTGATCATACTGCATCCTCCTGCAAACAATTCAGAATTCATTCGTGGCAGCCCCCAGAAATCAGGGACACGTTTGTAATGCAGGAACATGTCACTTCTGCAAAGGCTTGGTTTGGAAAAGGGACTGGAAAGGCTCTAGGACCCTGAGCTGCTTGTACCACTACTTAAAAAGACCTCCATATGTGAAGCTACTGTAAGTATTTTTTTAATATTAATTTTTTTTTAAAATACCACTCAACCCCCATCTCCTAGAATTAAGAACAGACCAGAGGAACACACAGAGAAATCAGAGATCTCTATTTGGCCATCAATCTTATGGCACATCTTAGCAGGAGCCTGCAGGATGGGAGATTGATTCACTGCATGTTTGATGCAGCGTGGCAGGAAAGGTGACTTTTGAGTGCCTTCCAGCCTCCACTCTCGGGAATTCTTCTCTTGAGGACAAGCACCATTGACACACAAATGCCTGGATGCAAATTCACACCTCTGCTGCTCCCAACAGAATCCCCGTTCCATGCAAATGAAATGTTCAACTATTGATACTAGGTGCAATAGCAGGCAGCACCTACCACACATGAAAGCAACAGTTCTGAGTGTCTGCTGCATCAGGATCTGTGTCACCGGGGACAGGTTGTGGTGTGTGTAGTGAGACATCACGATGCCAGAGAACAGGATTGCCATGATACCTGTGGGCAAGAACGTGGCAGTCAACAGGAGACCCTGCAAGGATTCACTGCTGAGACCCTCCAGAGTGACCTCACAGGGCAAGACCTGTCTCTACAGCAATATAAATATTGTAACTTGGCAAACGGTGAGGTTAGAACTCCTTTTGCTACTTACCTGAGAGTGAGATCCCTTCTGCAAGTCCGTAAGGAAGGTAAGCAAAGATAATCATCATCCCAAATTCTAAGGAAGGTGTCTTCCTTAAATCAATGTGCTTTAGTACGTACACATGGAAAGGTTATGGAAAAAGTAAAAACAAATCAAAGGAATACTGCCAGGTGTTCATTCCGTTACAAAGCAATGGTTATTGTACTTCTCTCCCGAACAGCCAATAAAATCTCCAATAAAATTGGCCTTCAAGTATGGAAAGATCAGTAATTTCTTATGTGAGGAATGTTTCTTATAGGAACTACTGGTGGCAGAAGTCTGTCAGAAGACACAGCCAGAGAAAAAAAAAAGATCTCTTACTGATGTGCCTCTACAATACTGACAACAAGAGGTAAATCAAACACCTTTGAGGCCCAAGGAACTGTAAAGGGCAAATAAGCTGCTTCCCTCTCTGACTTAGTATAATTTAGGTACGAGTCCAGAAGTGTGGAACATCTGTCTCTCCGTTGTTGTGATGTATGGAATCATTTCAAAATCTGCTGAATTAGGCTGATGAACCAAAAGCAGAAATATATCTGCATTTAATTAAACTTTCTATTCCTGCTGTTTACAAACAAAGTGTTTGGCAGCTGACAGGAGCAACTGCTCAACAGCCCAGAGTCACCCAGGGAAGTCAGAGCTGGCATTCAACAAGCCCAGAAAGTAACAAAGGTGTCTGTGCTGCAGCAGGCAGCCTTCCTGATCTCAGCACAGCAGCTCCTGGGTTGTTTAGCAACCAATTCATGTTAGTGGAAGAGGGAAAATAGAACCCAGGGTAAAGCCAAACAGAACAGTGTCTGCATTCAGCTGCCTGCACATGATCCACAGGGACAAACGAGCTGGGCTGACTCAAAGGCCCTCTGGAAAAGCAGCTTTTTTTTTTTTTTTCCTAATTAACTGTTTTATGTATGTAAAAAAGAAGCCATATGCTTGTTAAAATGGATTGGTATTGAAATGGAATTAATATCTTTTGAATTTACAAAACAATTACCATATCTTATAACACTCCAATGCACATAAGCCATTATTCGACATTTCAGACCTTAATTATCTTCATAAAATTTTGATGCCACTTTTAATATCCATCCATGCACACTAACATAAAACCCAAATAATGTTTAATAAGGAATATCCTCTAAGAAATGCTGGAGAAGAAAAATACTACTACAATGTTGCAGCTCACCAATGTATACAAATGTATCACCAAAATCAGAAAAGGATATTAATGCAGAAATAAGACCAGTAAGTGTGCCAAGTGCTGCAGAGCCAAAGAACATCTTGAGAAAGTACCCTAGTGCCTGTAGAAAGGTTTGCCATCCACTTACATCTGACATATTTTCCCTTGTCAAACCTTCTGCTGTGCTAGATACAATTAAAAGAGAAATAAAAAGAAATGGTTATACATTCTAAGCCTGGATCCAAAAATATCAAACATCTTTTGAGCATAACAACAAAAAAGACTCCCATTTCTTTGTTGCTACCACTCTTAAAAGGCTTTTACTGTGATATATATAACAAGAGGAATGTCAAAAGACGTTAAATCAAGCCTTAGTGTAATCCCCAAAGGGAAACCTAATTCTGCTAAAAATCCAGCATTGCTCCTCTGAAGAATCCCAGAATGGCGTAAATAGGCTATGGTGATGCCCAGTGTTTCAAAACAATGTGCAAACTTTGAAAAGGAAAAGAAAACACATTTTACAGTGGTAAAAACTCATGTGATCCTCTGAGAAGAACAAATGAACAGGAAGAACTCTCATCAAATATTTAGGTGTGGATGAGAGACAAGAAGGTCACTGAAGGAAAACAAAGCAGCTCTTAACAGGAAAGGGGAGAAACCTCTTTGAATTTCAGGAATATATTTCATGGAAATTCTGTGCAAAGAACACACAGATTCTAGCTAGGGTTTCTTTTGGCTGCTTTTAGCCTTCAGCATCTTCCCTGAAAGCACCACAGCTGTAATAAAAGCAATGAATTCATTAGAAAATTACTCTGGCTTCACCACCTGCTTGCTCCTTCTATACATTCCCAGTCAAATCTGCTGGCCTCAGCAATAACACGAAGATATATCTATCCATCTTTTCCTCCTCCAGCCCCAAAGAACTATCAGAGGTGACAGACGAGGATGTTGGGTGGTCCTCTGTCCCACGCAGCCCCGGCACAAACACAGCCCCACTGTGTGGCTGCTGCTGCATTCCTCAGCCACGTGGGACTCGTGGCACGGCCGCAGAGCAGCTCTGGGCAGGTGAACATTTCTGTGCCCCTCCGGTGGCATGTGGGGCTCCCGGTGCCAGGACCCTCAGATGGAAAGAGAGCTGATAACCAGTGGTGTCAGAAATCAATCCATTCTCTAGGGTCAGTGAGGCAAGGCACTGAGGGAGGGCTGAGGAGGAAGTTCGTGTTATGGATTGCTTTTTACACAGCAGCACCACACAGGATTCAGCTTTCCACCCGAAATACACCATTTGTTCCAAATGAAGATGGAAGAATTACTGTATCTCCAAAAAACGATCAGAAAACGATGCAGTTTGTAGATGATAGATGGGGAGATGTAGATGATCCCATAAACACGTGTGGCTCCAATGCACTTACTTGGTCAGGACAATTGAGACTGCATCGTTGAGAATACTTTCTCCAAAAACCAACATGTTAAGCACAGGATCCACATTAAGGGCATTGAAAATGGCAATAGTAGCCACAGGGTCAACCGCAGATATTAAAGAGCCAAATGCAAAACTGGGAGAACACAAAAGAGGAAACTGGGTGAAATAAAAATACCGACCTAGTAACTTCCATGAACAGCAGTAACAAGGCCCTTTGTGTTACAGTTTCCACACAGTGATAAGTTGTACTCTTTCCAGTCAGGAGAACTTGGCCACTTGCCAAGTTCTTGAAAACTCTACATTACTGATACTTTAAAAGTTTATTCTATCTTTCAAATGAAGATTTGGAAAAGGAAATTACACCCTTATCACATATACTAATAATACCAACTAATCAAAGTTTACAAATCTTAAAGTTTGGTTAAAAGGCCCAGCATGTGTCTAAAGAAATCACTGAGCACAGAACAGCATAGACTAGAATGCAATAGAATGGAATATAATACAATACTATCTGGAAATAAGGGCATAATAAACAGGGTATACAAGTGTTCCATCTATTTCTTAGTTTCATAATCAGTGTTGAATCTCAGCAATCTAAACACTAACCAAAAGTACTGCATTTCCCACCTGCAGCTATCCTGAAGAAAGCTCCATTTCATATCCTACTCCGTTCTCCCAAGAGCTTACCTGTCTGTCATGTTGAGTTTATAAATTACATCGGCCTGAAAGAATAGGTAGAACATAATCACAATCAACTCTGGTGTTCTGCTGCTCTTAAAAACAAAACTATTCCTCAAATCCCGAGTTGTTAAGAAAAATTCAGAGCAGTGATGTTATAAAACTGCCCTCCAACAGTAATCTGCTGCTACAATTCTGGTCACCCAAGGTCAGGGAGCCAGAGCAGAGTCAGGGGAGTAGAGTAACCAAGACATTCAAAGGAAGAGAAATCTGAGTGGCAAAGAGGGAAGTAGAGAATGCTTGGCCTACCAGAATGAAGCCTGAGAGAAAAGCTGAATATTTATGTCTATATGTAATCCATGGGAAACAACAAACCACGGATGTAAAATAAAATGTAAAAATTAATAATATTGTAGAGTATAAGATGTGTCTAGAGAACACAGGCTGTGGAACGGCCTTCCAATAGGAAGATCGTGGAACTCAGAAAAAAGTAAAACCCAGGTCTTAATTGCTTTTCCCAGGGCACATGCTGTGTCCCAGAGTGGCTCAGGTTGGAGGGACCCCTGAGGTCACAGACCCCACCCCTCCTGCTCCAAGGGCCCTTGGATCACCCGGGATCGTGTCCAGAGAGCTTCTGAGTGCTTCCAGGAAGGAGACTGCACAGCCTCTCCAGCAATATCCATGGAAGGGGCTCTGTAACACTGTGAGAGCAGAGAACTGGACTCTGTGCCCCAGGAATTCACCTTCACTCTGTTTGTCTGCTCTTGAAAATCAGACTTCCAAACAACTCAGATAAACTCAAGGGCTTCAAAGCAGAAAGTCTTACCCGGCCCAGGAAATAGATTCCTCCACCTACAATGAAAGCTGATATTGCAGTGCCAAATACTGAGAACAGAATGATGGAACCAATGTTCTGAAAAAAATTACCCTGGAACACAGTAATCAAATAAGTAAATTAGTAAAAAGGGCCCGAGGGAAAACTTATGTTTGGGTTTGCATTTAATTAGATTCTAATTCACAACTGCTTTCCAATGCTAAAGGCTCGGGTTGGTTCTAGGTACCCCAGACACATCCACACCATCTGCCTAGAGACACTGCAGCTCTCCTGAGGACAGCAGCAATCCCTCTGATTCCCAGGGCTGATTCCCAGTCTGGCACCAGAACAAGAACCCAATCCTCAGACAAGCAGCTGCCCTTTCACCAGCACTTGGACATATTCCCCACCTGGCAAAAGTGTAAATTAATCCCTCTGCTGGAGACAGGGCACGTGAAAAGGGCTTGCACACTTCCCAGCTGCTAGCCCATGGCTTGTGATTTGGTATGAAAAGGTCTCCAGGGTTGGTAGCAGCTCCTGGTACTGTTCCCTCCCTCTCCTGCAGCACAGCTGGAGCAGAAGGGCTGCACAAGACAGCACCAAACCCCCTCGGCCAGGACGAGAGCTATGAGAAATGCCCGTGCAAACACGGGCGAGGGCCAGGACCTTACACACATTTTCCTCTTCTTTGGCTGTGGAGTGACCCCACTTCTGGTCTCACACCTTCCCACTCCTCCTCCTCCTCCACAGCAGCCCTTGTAGAGCTCTGGTGAGGTACAAACCCTCTCCAGCCAAGGCAAACCTGGTGCGTGCTGTACCCGACACCCTGCCAGCCCTCAGCCAGCAGCAACAAGCTACCCTCCCTGCACTCTGGCTTGAAGAGGTTTACATTGGGCACTCTCAATTCCCTAATGATTCATATAATGGAATTTAATGCAATTATCCTAAGCTGCATGAAGATCAGTAAAAGCAGAATCTGTTCCAAACAAAATCTCAACATCCAAAATGAGTGTGTGGCAGGGACTGACCTTGTGCAGCGAATATCCAGATTCAAATATAATAGGTGGAAGCAAAAGCAGAAAAAACATATTTGGACGAAACATTTCTTCTTCCTGAAAAGAAAATATTATAATTTCAGGGATATCATCATTATTGAAATAACATTGAATCTTCCAAAAGAAAACCTATTAAAAAATGGTGATGGAAATTTAAAAATCTTTCTCCCTTCTTATCATGAAGTCGAAGACTGAAGAACAGTAAATTATTCCTGCTACTTCTATTGTTCTTTTTCAACCCAGTATAGAAATCTAGGAGTTACTTATTTTAAACTACTGTCTCCAAAAAGGCTGAGTAGAAAACAGGTTATTTATGGTAAAGGAAAAACCTTCCTGGTTCCACAAGAAGTATTCCCACTTTATCTGAGAGTCTGGAAATCTGTAAGGACTGCCAAGGAACCTCTTGGCCACCTCTTTGAGCAGAACAGGTTAACTGGGAGCAAGCAGTTTCACTGGAAACTCATCACCTGACAAGGCAATCCCATGATGGGCCCAGTGTCCCTGCAGGTGAGGGGCCCAGGTGACACACCCCAAGGGGCCTGAGCCTGCACGCTTCTCAGCAAAGGTAATTTCTGCCTGAACTGAATGCTACTCTTCTGATGGCTCCTTTTTGCCATCACAGCGATAGAAATGGAACCCAGAATGAGGAAAGATGCTATTTCTTTGTGCCCTCAGTCGTTGTCACTTATCTCACCCCCTGGCTAACACTGCTCATGCTGCACCCCGGGCCTGGCACCCTGGTTCTTCTGCTGGCAGAGTAAGCACAGAGGGCAGATGAAGCCCAGCTGAGGACGCCAGTCTCTTTAGCCAGCTGTTTCCCCCTCCTGGTGCCCCAGCACGGAACACGGAGCCGCCAGCTCCACCGAACTTGTTTAAACCCAGGGTAATCAGCTGACGGACTGCTCTGTTCTAACAGCAGCTTTCCAAACAGAGGTACTCATCTCTTTAAAGGCTCATTCCTGCCTCTACCAGTGATAATCATCTTAAAGGATTTGGGGGGCTTAGGAAACAAAACTCATCCTCTGGACTGAAATGCTGCGGGCCGTGGGTGTGCAGGCAGTGCTGTGAATCAAGGCTGGCACTGCCCGCCCCTGCCAGCACAGAGCTGCACCAGAACAAAACAAAACCCCAGATCTCAGCCACTGCTCTTGGTCAAAGGCCCTGACACCAGAGCTGCACAAGGAAGTGAGAACAATGGAAAGGAAGGACTGTGTTTGTGCTGCACGGAAGCAAAGGAAAATAAAACAGGAGGACTCTGACTGTGCTCTATCAGCTGTGCTAGCCAAGAACCACCAGCACAAAGTCTTGGTGGTGAACTTGGAGGAACATTTAGTAAGGCTGAAAACTAGAAATTAAGTAGCAAAATCCTTGCTTCACTGTAGACTTCAGCTCTCTCACTTCACTGTAGACTTCAGCTCTCGGAGAAACTTCTGTCAGGACTTGTCCTCTAAAACATCTATTACAAAATCTTCTTTGTAAGATTTAGGGGATTTTTCTACAATTAAAAATTAATTGTCACAACCATACCTTCCAGTTGGCCAGCTTTTGAGCCTCTATGATTTTTATAAAAGCTCCCATTAGGATACCTAGGAGAGAATAAGAAAACATTCTGAAATAGCCACTAACCACGTCACTGTTTATCAGCTCTCCAAGTTTTAGAAGTGAAAACAAGGCAAAACATAGCGCAGCAAGTGTCTCATTCCTAAACCATGAAAACACGGAGTGGTTTTGGGTTTAATACCCAAATACCCAGTTTCCAATACGTTACATAACTGCAGTTTCCCTGCACAACAGATTGTCTCTTGGGATATCCCGACTCCAAACAGATCTACTGAGAGTCTGATGCTCACTGGTTCAGAAAGATAACAGGCTTAACTACTCAAAAACACTTCTCATCTAAGCTGCACTCACATGAAATGTCACCTTTCTTGCTGAAGAATCAGGAAGTTATGAGTTAGGCATCTGTGCTTCATGTCACTTCAATATTGTTTGCAGTTAAAGCAGCTTAAATGAAATCAGTCTTCTCCACAGAAGTGAATTTTGTTTGAATGAAATCATAGCACTTTCTGGCAATGAAGAAGGCAACAAACTCTGATCAGGGTGAACACCCTGTCAGAACTATTTTCCAAATGAATTACACACTGTTTAAGTCATGTAGAAATAATATGAATATAGAAGAATTTTATCAAGGCTGCTGCAAACTCAGTGGTTAAAGGTTATCGTTCTCTTTCCTCCCATACATCTTCAAACATCAAGACATAAAACTGTAAAAAGATTTCTTCTGGAAGTCATGAAGATAATCCTGAACTGTCGATAATTGTTTCCAAGTCCTTATAGGGAACTTGTCTTTAGCCAGATTTCAGACCTGTGTTTCTGCCTAATTGTGTTTTATTATTTACAGAATGGAGACTTCACAGTCAAACACTGGGACATGGAAGTCAAATACTCCAAATGAAAGGTACTGAGTGTCTGAGGAGCTTTAAGTATGCTTTCCTGTAAGTGCTGTTAAATGTTCTTTCCTGTAACTCATGAGACCTCCTCTCATGCTGTAGCTAACAAAAGAGTCTCACAAACAGAATCACATGGATTGCTGCTGATGTCACACACACAAAGCCAGGAGGCCTAAGCCTTCTTTTATACCAAAAACTGTGAATTGATAGCAAATCGTGAAGACGTGAAAGTATCAGTCCCAGAGGGTAGAAATAATTGTTCCATGAAATGGTTTCTACGGAAAGGAAGAGGAAAAAATGAAGGAACATCAAAACATGCTGTTCCTTGAAGGACAGAATCCAGACACAGCTACTCACATGCCACATTCATTTACAAACCACTCTTCCTTTGTTACTGAATGAATGAATGCAGGTTTTGATCAGCTGTTTCTATTAAATCAGGCAGGTCAGTTTTGTCAAGTGGCTAATTAGAAGGGTAAGTCTGTAACAGTTAATCTATACCTCCTTTTAAAAAAATTATAGGCATCTTCTTATTACAACCAGCCTTTATTTTTCCTGAGAACATGTTAAAATTCAGTAACAAATCATAGAGAAAACACTTCCGGGAACTATTTTTACCAACAAAATTCCAGCAACTTATAAGGATGAGGATGAAAATCCAGCCTCAGAGAAAGCACTCCCACCCTGTCCAGCAGGAGAGACACACCCTCTAGAAACCATAAACCAGAAGCTTCCGAGCAGCCTGGACAATGGCAGGAAACACACTTGTAAAAATCATACCTCCCTTCTCTGCTGCCACTTTTATTAGCCTTCAATAACTTCCTGACAGCATTTGCTTAATTTACAAGTCAAAACAGGATACACCTCACTTCTGGCACCGCTGGCAAAACTGGATAGCTGAAACTCAGGCTGCGCTCCTGCAGCTGTGCAGAGCACTGCCAGGACCAGAGGGGCTGCTGAGCAGCACAGAGCTGGCAGCTCCGGTGATCCTGCAGGTGCTGAGCCCTGTCACCAGGGCCGAGAGTACCTCAGATATGTCTGAGCCTATAAACTCACTGCAGGAGGCTGAAATGACACAGGCCATCTGTTACCTGGGCTGCTCCTGGGTGGAACAGCCTGTTGACTCACAGGAACTGCATCTGCTGGTACCACGTCACTCACTGGGGGCACAGAGTGCTCGGCTTCAGCCCAGAACCCAACAGAGCCCTTTTCTGCACAGCCTCAGAGCAGAGCAGAGCAGAGCACAGGAGCTGCAGCACAGCACTGCTCCTGCACAGCCTCAGAGCAGAGCACAGGAGCTGCAGCACAGCACTGCTCCTGCACAGCCTCAGAACAGAACAGAGCACAGGAGCTGCAGCACAGCACTGCTCCTGCACAGCCTCAGAGCAGAGCAGAGCACAGGAGCTGCAGCACAGCACTGCTCCTGCACAGCCTCAGAGCACAGCACAGGAGCTGCAGCACAGCACTGCTCCTGCACAGCCTCAGAGCACAGCACAGGAGCTGCAGCACAGCACTGCTCCCGCACAGCCTCAGAGCAGAGCAGAGCACACTAAAATCTACTCTGAGAAACGTGATGTGGTCTCCAGCACACCAGTAATCCACAAATCCAGGGAGTCACACTGTTGGAAAACACACTTATCCTTCTGCCAAGGAACAGCTCTCAGCTTTTCTCAATCTAGCACCCAGGGTGCAAGAAGATCCTGTTTTCCAGGAAGCATAAGGCACTGACAAAGCACCAAGAAACTCCAATTGAGAAACTGGGTAAAAGTACAGTTAAGAAATTTGACAGAAGGCACCAGCCTAGCCCAAAATCAAAAAAACCTACCTGCTTACTCAGTGATACGGTCCTTTAAGGTTCCTCAGGACTATAACTAAGCATCCTTTTCTTCTTGTTGTATTTTTAGAACAACTGTCAGTGAAAGCATCACCAGCAAGAGAAGCAAAAATATCACAGAACCCTGAAGACAAGTCAGAGCTGAAAAACTGGCGCTGGGAACACTCAGACCAGGCTCTTTAAACATCAGACAGCATGTAGAGAAAAGAATGAATATATCTGGCCCGATTTGCTCCTCATGTACAACTTTATAAATCAGGAGCAAGAGCATACAAATAAATTAAATCACCCGGACGTAAGACTACAGGCTCAGGAATCCTCCAGATTTAATCCAAATTAAGAAAGGACTAGATCTCCATGGAGGGTGACACTCTTATAGCCATAGGAAGAGCTCCTGTCATGGTGCTGCTGGGACAGTGAAGGGTCTGGCAGTGCAGGACAGCTGCAGTCCCCAGCTCAGCCAGAATTCTGCCACCAGCAATATAAACAGCAATATATAAATGTGCCCCTCAAATGGAAGGCTGGAGCCCCGTGGCCATGCACATCTTGCCCTACCCTGAGGATGCAAGCCAGAGGAAGATGCCAAAGCACTCGGGCACTGACAGCCCTGCAGGTGTCATTTTCCTGGGCCAGCCTCTGCACTGCTCATTTCTTTATTTCTTCAATCCATTTAACTCTCTGAATTAGCTGTTTTCCTCACTGCAGCCAGTTTGCTGCAGGTTTCTAGTGATGGCTAACACACAGCAGAGCATTAGCTCCGGTGCACACTCCTGACAGTCCCTGGATTTACACAAATCAAACATTAAAATCCCGTGGTTACTCACCTAAGGAGACAACAGCCACGCTCTCTGGTAGAAAATGAAGGCGGTATTCTATCAGTAAATGCACCAATATGATGCAAATAGCTGTGAAGGGGGAAAACGGAGATTCAGGAGCGTTGGGAAAGAATGAAATACACTTTTACGTAGTATTTTTAAAATACACGAGCCAGCTTCTCCTAATGATGTAGCAGGCTTCACTTTGGCAATAAGCCAAGAAGCAGCAGCGGAAGCAGCAGCTCCCACCACCAGAAACGTTCTGAATCCCTGTGCAAAATCCCACCTCGCAGAGAGAGCCAGGGGAGAAATAAACCCCCCTGACTTGGAGCTGGCCCTCAGACACACACTACAGTTCACAGACACCAACAGACTTTCAGCTCGGCATTCACCTATCACAAGGAGACTAAAGAATATCGTCATGCCACTGGACTGCTCCTCCTGCTGTGCCTGGACTCCGGTCTGCACGGGAAGGATGGGTTTGGGAGGTGTAGGTGCCACCAGCTTGGTAGTAGCAGCCAGCAGAGCGTGGAGGGTGGCATTGATGACTTCGTGGGTGGCATTTGCAGACCTGTCAGAGAACAGAGGCGGTAAGAGGGGCTGGGAGCAGCACGGCAAAGCCACCGAGACACGCACACATCACCAGCAGCGGGCCGTGCTCGAGCAGCGCTCTCCGACCGACCCGCGCTGCGAGGGCTCCTCGAGCTGGCACTGCCGGCACCGAGCACAGCACCGAGCACCGGGCACAGCAAAGAGCACCGAGCACAGCACCGAGCACAGCAACACCGCGCTGCACCGAGACCCCGGGCACCGGGCACCGAGCACAGCAAAGAGCACAGCAAAGAGCACCGAGCACAGCACCGAGCACAGCAACACCGCGCTGCACCGAGACCCCGGGCACCGGGCACCGAGCACAGCAAAGAGCAC
>VWZN01018309.1:253171-268438 GCA_013396955.1 Regulus satrapa
TTTTGTTTTTTGGGTTTTTTTTGGGGTTTTTTTTTTTTTTTGGCCATGGCCTCAGCCTCATTTTTTGGGTTGTTTTTGTTCCTTAAGGAAAGATTTAAATCTTTCAGCTGGTGTGATCAGAAAGCTCCACACTTGTTTTGTTTTACTGGCCTTTTTGATGTCATGTGCTTTTAATCATGAGGGACTGGTACAGAAAAAGGATGAGTACAGATATAATTCTTCAGGATGTGACTGACCTTGTCCTCACTGTGCCTGCTGGCCCTGGCCAAAGGGAAACCACAGACGGGGTTTGGGAGCCATGGGAAGGATTCAGAAAGGGATGTGGAAGGGAGGAAGATTTAGCCAGGAAAGTAGAGGCAACATAAACAGAAACCCAGAACTGAACCTCACAAAGGTCAGGATATGAAGAGGAAAAAATGAAAAATTAAAAAAAAAACAAAAACAAAACAGGAAAAGGGGAAAAGGTAGCTGGAGAACAAGAGTCCCAGGGAGCCCTGTTGGAGGGGGGAGCGTCAGAGCAGTTGGAGGCTACAAGGGCTGCTGGGTCAGGCTCTGGTGTGAGAAGAGGAAATTGCAGCAACCAGGACGCAGCAGCTGGTCAGGTACTGGGAGCTGCCTTCTTTCCACTGAGTGCAGCGCTGCACACACACGCTCAGCACAGCGCTCTCTGGGCGGGCTAATCACAGGTGATACCAAATTATAACATCTCAGATATTCTCTGGGAAGAGATGGTGATTTTCGTGTCTCATCGCTGACTCATCAGCAGGAAATACCACTGCTTGTTTGACCTGTTGTTTCCAGTGGGAAGGGGCCAGTCCGTGTTACTGCCACTGAGGCAGCCGAGCCAAGTGCTGTCCTGGCATCGTGGTGCACTTGGTGTTTCAAGGACTCGCTCACAAGGAAAGTAATAATTTTGTTATTAGGCTGTTCAGGCTGCCTCTCACTTGTAGTTTTCTGATGCACAGCTACTGAGCATCTGTTGATTAATGCATGCACTGAATGTTGCTTTTAATAGATCACAGGAATTTCACAGTTGTTTTAGCTCATCTAAGATGATGTGGCTGTAGGTAACATAATGTTTAGTTTTAATTCTTAAATTATGCAGGGCAGGCTAAATAGATAGTAGATGTAGAACAGGGAGGGCAGGCGCAGATGCGTTAGTGACCAGCTGTAACCTTGTGCTGGAAATGCTGGGGAAGGTGCTAATTTACAGCCCAGGACTTTGTTCTCGCTCAGGACTGGAGTCTGTCAGCTCTAAAGGGCATGCCAGATTTTCTCTAGGGAGTTGGTTTAGCTCTTATGACGGTCTTTGGCCTTGAGGACATGTGGGTTTGCCTTTCAGATTATGTACAAACATGGTGATCTCAGGCATGCTGAAGTCACCTTTGAGTCAATTCTCTCTAAACTTACTCAGAGTGCTGAACTTCCTTCTGCAGTGGGGTGCAGTGGCAGTGGGAGGAGACTGCCAGATGCAGGGAAGGTGGAAGTGCTCCAACTAGATTTACTGTAGAACTATGCTACAAGTGTTTAAATACATCGGTTCCCTTTCAGGCTCGGATTCATAGCAAAAATAAAATATTTCCTGGGTTATGGAGAGTGATACAGCTCTAAACTCACCTGAAGCCAGATCCTGATTCTGGCATGGAATATAGTATAGGCCCAAATCCAAAGTGAGCCAGTGTTTTCAAAGACAAAATCAGCAATATTGGGAACACCAAGACTGGCAGTGGCCGTAATAGGGCCACCATATCTGTGGGCTGCATGTGAGCAGGGAATGCCTATGGCCGTGGCACTACAGTACCAACAGAGCAGCTCTTGCTTACAAAAGACCTTACAAAAGCCTTTTGGGGGCTTCAGCATCACCCAGGATTGGCCCCAGTACAGCTGCTGAAGATCTTGGCAGGCTGGGATGTGGGTGCTGGAGAGCTACATTGGCCTGAGAGCAACCTCTGTGCAAATGGATCATCTCAGTCAGAGACCGAAAAAGAGAGAACTGGCAGTACTTTCACAGGGCAGGTGGATGATCTTTGTTATTAAACTCATTAAATCTCATAAACTTATTAAATTTCTTCATTACACAGGTGAAGGCTCAGCTCGTTTCCCTGGAGGCAGGGGAAGCATCAGCATGGAATTTGCTTTATTGCTTTGAGATAGATGTGAAAGATTCTCTCAGGCTGACCGAAGAAATGCTGAAAATGCTTTTAGACCCTTCAGTGTACAGAGTTGTTTTTCCATTTCTTGATGTGCCCTAACATGTATAACATTTTATTCTCTTTTCTTTAGCTATGTGCAGTAGGCCTGGGTACATACACATACACAGACTTGCATGTATAAACATAAATACATAGGCAGACAAATTCCAGGCACTAGTTCTCAACAGATAATGTCTCTCCTGTTCCTTTGTTATCTGTTGTTTGAAACTATTGGATGCTTGGCTTGTTTGCTTTTCATTGCATGTTTAGTCTGGTTTTGATGTGCTCAATCTGGAGTTTATCCAGGAGGAAGCAGTGGCAGTGGGAATCGCATTGTGTGGCAGCAGCCAGTGCTGGATGTGTGCTGCAGCCAGGCACCAAAGGTTGTGATTCACCTGACATGCAAAGGGATCAGCCCTTGGAAACAGGGACCCAAAGGGCATTGGAGGGAGTGTCCCCAAGGACACTGCCACGTCCTCTGCTGGCACTGCTGGCTGAGTGGTTCAACACTCGGCTGGGGAGGCTGAGCTCCTCGCTGGCCTTGGGTGGCCACGGCCTGAAGAGCGCCTCGCCGAGGAGTGATGCCAGCTTCTCCAGCCCCGACTGCTTCTCAGGGAAATGCAGCTCTCCTGACCCCAACCTCATCTCTTCACTTTTGGCAGCAGAGGTTTGTTCATGCCGGCTTGTGCCTGCCACACGCCAGCACCTGCTCTGGCAGGCAGGCAGAGCCAGGACTGTCCCCATGCACAGAGCTCGCTGGTTCACCAACAGACAGGCTCTGCTGGCTGCATGGTTCAGACACGGACAGGTACGGCCAGGAGGGGCTACCCCAGAGACAGGACGTAGAGGAATTTTCCCTCCTTGTTTTTTGTTTTAGACGTTGAATTTTTTTGACTGTGAACTCAGGCATTTCATGAATTTCAGAGCTGGTGCTGCGCCGTGACTCATCGAGTCCCCTCTCCCAGCAGTGTGTGATGGGCCTTCTGTCTCGCAGCGTGACTCTCCCAGCACAAATGGGCTATGTTTAGTGACAGGCTTCGGCAGGAGGCAGTTGCTGTTTTACAAATGCCTAAACCGAGGCACAGAGAGGCTGGAGAAATGGGCCCAGAACAGACAGCAAGTCAACGGGTGAGCTGGGAAGCACCTCACAGGCTCCTTTCCACTTGTTTTCTGGCCAACACTCTATCCTGAGACCCAAACACACTGAGGAAACCTGCCCTCACTTTTTTAGCCCAACCTCTCAGTAAAGAGGTCTCAGTTTATTTACAGGCACAGATGGCTCTCACTAACACCACTTATCTGCCCATTCTGTGCCCTGCAGCCAACCCCCAGACGGGCTGGAGCCCAGCACGGGCAGCTCCACGCTCGTGTCTCCTGCCAGTCCCAGGGACACAGCCACACTGCACAGGCCAGGAGGTCCTGCAGGCCCCACACCTTCCTTCCAGCAGTGGCCAAGGACTTCTGCACGCTCTCGACATGAGGAGTGAGAGGCAGCGATGCTTAGTCATCCTTTTCCATTTCTTCCTGAATGTCTTCCTCGAGTCAATCTACTTTATTTTTCAGAGGGCTCTTCAATGCTTCATTTCAAACCAGCATTGCAAGTCTGAGCCTCCCGCACCCTGCCCCAGGTGGGGCTTCTGGAGCGTGTTTATGTATTTGGTGCATGTGTGTCCTTCCCAGAATTTGATGGCACATTGCATGTGTGCGTGTAGGGGAATGACAGGGAAAGAAGACAACAGCAGTAGAAAGCATAATTTGTAAATTAAGGGGGAAGAAAATTAAAAAAAAAAAAAAGAATGGAATCAATTATAGAATCAATTCTAGCCAGGCCAGAATTAGTATTTAAACAAGCAATTGCCCCCCTTTCCCATACCCAAAGCCAGTAGAGGCTGTAAGGAGGCATCTCAGGAGGCAAAGAGCATGGGAAGCCTGGCTCCTAAAAGCCTCTCCAACTGCTCCTCAGTACATAAAAATCATGGAAACTTCTAGTCTGCAGCTTCCTCTGGCACCAGTCCCCACTGGGCTGTGAGCACAGCCACCTCCTTTTCTGTTCTGGACCTGGTTGCCACCAGATTCCTTGGACGCGGGCCCAGGTGCTGCGGGGAGCCACGAGGGCTGTGCCCATGTTTGCCCTCGGTGGGCAGGTGGCAGCTGCTCCCCGGACAGAGCCATTCATCGCCCTGGAGGTGAAATCCCAATACCATCTGCAGAAAGCCCGACCTTGCCTGAGCCCTGCCTTCCTTCCCGCACAGATCACCTCCTCTCTGCCTGCCCTCTGCCCAGGGCTCCTTTAAATGCTGAATACCTGTTTGTTAAGGGCAGGGTTCAGTATTCTCTGGATTACATTCTTGTTGGTCTATAAATTAAAAGTTCTTCCTCTTTCCTTATTACAGACTATCCTGAAAGCCCTTCTGTCAATGGGAATTAACAAATCTTTGTGACAACTCTGGTAAACAGAGTGTTTGGTTAGCTGGATTACATTTACTGGTGCCAGCTACAAATGAGTCCAAGTATCTGTTGTACTGGTGAGGCGCATCTGCTGTGACATGTCTACAAACAAATGGCAATGGAAAAGAGAGCAACTGTACAAACAACTGCATTTCTCTCTCACGGCAGTAGCCTGGAGCTGCCGGGCACTCCCAGGACTTGTCACCTCTCGCTCACACGAGCATCTTGCTCTCAAGCTGCCGGAATCCGGAACCGCCAGCAGGAGGGAAATGCAGGACCCTTCCAAAAAGGGTGCCCATCTTCTCTGCCCTTTGCAGCGCTGGGATGGCCTGGCAAAGGCAGCTCGGAGGCGCATGGAGCAGCACTCCAAAGCGTGTGCCAGTGTCACACATATTTCCCAGCTGGTCTTCCTGGCCTCCAGCCCGCTCTGCCCAGCAGCCCTGCTGCAGCAGCCAGCCAGACACCTCTGCCCATTGTCATTTAGCAGACTGTTGGGAATACAAGCAGGACGACCTAGAATTTTTGGGTGGCTCCATTACCTTGGTGCATGGTGCCTCTGCTGGGAGAGAGAAGTTACACAGCTGAAATTATAAAAGTATTCTGTTCAGTACCCGTCAAAGTCAGAGCAGAGAGAAAAAAAATCACCTGAATGTTCCGCTCGGCCTGGTACACTGCACCCTCTCATGTCTCCTTCCTGTCAGAGGCTGCTGCTGGGGGTTTTTCTGGGCATTCTCTGAAGTGTAAGAAGCAAAAAAATGTTCTCCTGCTTCTGTTAACTCTTCAATCCTTCATCAGGAGAGCAATTGCTTTGTTGATAAAACACAGCCCCTGTTGGCACCTACTTCACAAATCGCTTTTGACACACAACATGCAGGACCTGTAGGACACGGAGCAACAGCCCTTCCCAGGGCACTGTGGCCTGTCCTGCCCTGGGCACAGAACACGGGCTCCTGCATCCTGAAGCATAGATAAGGGGACAAATGAAGATTTTAGAGAGGTAAAGTGGAAAAGCAACAATAACAAAGATTTAATGTCCCACAAGCGATAACTGTCTCACAGGAAAAAGGAGATCTATTATGAAGGGAAGAGAAAAGACAATGGAAGGAAAGCTATCTAGCTGTGGTGGCCTGGTAAATACCCAGCCAGGTGCTCACTCTCCTCCAGTCAGATGGGGGAGAGGATCAGAAGAACAAAAGTGAAAGGAAAGCTATCTAGCTGTGGTGGCCTGGTAAATACCCAGCCAGGTGCTCACTCTCCTCCAGTCAGATGGGGGAGAGGATCAGAAGAACAAAAGTGAAAGGAAAGCTATCTAGCTGTGGTGGCCTGGTAAATACCCAGCCAGGTGCTCACTCTCCTCCAGTCAGATGGGGGAGAGGATCAGAAGAACAAAAGTGAAAAAGGTGAGTTTGTTAGAATAAAGGCAGTTTAGTAAGTGAAGCAAAGCTGTACAAGCAAGACAACAAGATAAGGAATTCAGTCACCACTTCACAGCAGGCAAGTGTTGGGCTATTCCCAGGGAAGCTCATAAATGTTACTTGGGAAGACAAACACCATAACCTTGAACATCTCTCTTTCCTCATCCTGTCCCTGAGGTTTTATTGCTGAGCATGATGTCCTGTGGTGTGGAATATCCTTTTGGTCACCCAGGGTCAGCTGTGTGTCCCCCCCGTCTGTCACCTCCCCATCCTCCTCGCTGTGGGGGCAGAGTGTGGAAAAGAAAAGGCTGTGCCAGCCCTGCTGGACAGGGCGTAAAGCACTGAGCTGTTACCAGTGTTGGTTTAGTCAGAGCTACAAACCACAGCCCCTGACCAGCACCGCCGGAGGAACGCCACTCCTCCCCAGCCAGACCCAGCATGGCAGCGCTGGAGGAGGAGAGCCTGGTGAGAAAAGAGCAAAAGCTGAGGGCAAGGGAATAATTCCTTTCCTTGGCAAGGCCATTTTCCTCGGATACCCCTCTGTCTCCAAGAAGGGATCAGCTCTACCGGCCTCCTCTGACCCCTGCAAAGACCCGGCTCCTTCTTGCTGCCACGTCCATGCAGCCACGGTGCAGCAACTGAAGTGGGTGCATTGCCCGTTCCCGAGGTGCTGCCGCCCACGGCTGTCCCTGGCTCTGCGCTAAGATGAAGCTGTCATCAGCAGCCTCCCCTGCTCTCCAAGGGCCAGGTACTCCAGTTAGTTTCTGGTCCGAGAAAGGATTGCATAGTCTCAAGTTTCAACAGGGGCACATAGCATCACATCCCTCTGTCCCAGCAAAGCAGTGATAGCTCAAAGTGATCCATGCTATTCCAGAAATCTGCAGCACCAGGGAAAAAAACATTAACAAAAAGCGGTTTGTTTAGTTTAAAATACCCTTACAGACTAAACTGCTTAAATCCAGGTTGTGTACAATGAACTGCACACTGTAAAAAAATATTTTTCTTGGTTTGTCTGAGAAAAATATGCTGATGGCAAAGCCAAGCCTGGTTTGTTGTTGTAACTAGGCACCGTTCTTAGCAAACTCAGCTGCTGGCCTCAGTCAGCCATTGTGAATAACTAAGGGAGGTTGCATAAGAAAAGAAACTCTTCGAACCTGGCTGAAACCAGCTGGTCATGCAGGGAGCACCCTCACCCTGGTGAATCATGGGGTGGTAATTGTTTGGGGACACAGCAGTTGAGGCTAGTGACCTTGTCTGGCCACCTCTGTATCACAGAGTATTATCCTCTCTGAAACCCTGAAATGAGCGCCATCACTTGTATTTCAGGACGTGTGGCTGACACCGAAATTCTATGGAATTGCACTGCTTTAATTGGGTGACAGCAAGACATTAATAAAAACTATCACTTCCACTTTTGCTCTTACAAAATCCAGCCTGACTTCCTATTGGAATGTTTCAGGCTGCAGTTACATTTTGTGGTCACTCAGGTTGTTCAGAAGAAGCAAGTAGGAGTTCCGGTGTCCTGGACAGATTCCAGTTTAGTTGATCCTGTTCTGCTTTGCCACAACTTCCCACCATTGCTGTACTAGCTGGGGCTGCTCTGCCTTTTCTGCCCTGCCCCACAACTCAGGGTTATTCTGCACTGTCAGCTGGAAATACCTGGAGGAAATACCAGAGCAGGGTCAGCCCGATTGTGGATTGCAGCCCTTGTTCCCGTTCTGATGGCACAAACAGCCCTGTCATGCTGGATCCATGGTGTCCCTCAGGAAATGTTCTGCCTCTTTCAGAGCCCACCTTGACGCAGCTGCTGTCTTTCCCCGAGGGGGAACAGAACTGTCCTGTGTGGTGCCTTTCTTTCTGGCTCTCTGGTAGCTGGTTCGTACAGGCCCAGCAAAGCCACCACGCTCCAAAGGCGCCGGCCACCACAGCATACACACAGCACCCCACGATAAACACGCTGCTTCCAGAAGGTGTTGGTCCTGCAGCACGTGGACTGCGTGGCAGACAGAAAAACACTGCTCTTCTTGACTTTGCTGTGTGGCAACACAGCTGGGACTGCTCTAGAGCGCTGCTGGCCAGCCTGCACACCCCTGGCTGCTGGAAATCTCTCTCTCTGCAAGTACAACATCTCGGCTGAAAAAGAGCAGGTATCCGGGGAAAGGCAGGCAGGCAGCAAGATCGTCTTCAGGGATAGCTGCAGTTGTGAAATAATTTGTTTCCAGATGCCTTATGATCCCTTGCAGTGAGGGGATTAAATCAACACCTATTTCACTCCTATAGGCAGGGTCTTGCTTATGTCAACAGCTGATACTTGACAGCATTAAGTAATTACAAAAATGAACTGCCCTGCAGAGTGAGATATTCCATGGAGTAAAGATCTGTCCAGACCAGATTGTTGTGACTGAAGCTGGATATCCTGCGAGGCCACTCAAGAGACTCTTTGCCCTTGAATTCTGGAGAAAGAAGGACGAGAGATTTGTGCATGACCTTGTGTGAAGATCACTGGAGGGATGTTTCTGGCGAGCGTTTTCCGGAATCAGTGCTGAGAAGACAGGGTGTAAGCAGGGGTGTGGGTGCAGGTGTGTGCCCTGCCCTTGGTGGCAGCTCACTGTTTTGTTGAAATCACTAATTTGCTTTCTTTTGGCCAGCAGGTCAAGCCAATGACTGGGAGCAGGCAGTGCTCAGTGCTGTCGGCATGGAGCCCTGAGGGCTGGGGGCAGTCTGTGCGTAGAGTTTGCAGCCCTGGATTCAGAGTCCTGCTGGTTTGGCTGTTACAGATAATCCACATTCAAGCCCTGAGCTTCTCTTTCTCCATGCTGGGGAATTTCTGGTTGTTAATTTTGCAGAGGCACTCAGCAAAGCTGAATAATGCAGGGAAGCAGCCTCAGACTGCCTGAGCATGGAGGAAGTTACACATTTGGCATTTGAGAAAATGTATGCAAATAGCTTTTTGAGGCGTTCTCATCACCATCCACGTTTAAAGCAATTAAACCTCCCTCAGAGCAACACTTCCATGCAATAAACATTGTACAGCACCTCACCAGTCTCCAGCATAGCCGAGTAAATAATTGAAGACAATGATTCTGAGCTCTGAACTCTTGTTCTCCAGATGAGGAATAAATCAGCTGCAGCAGCAAGAGCAGCAGCTGTTCTGAGGCTGGTGAAGGTCTCCTTAGCTCGACTTCACCTTCCCTGCTCACGGTCACACTCGCTTCTGCAAAGATTTGAGAGTCAGATATTTATAGAGGACAGCAGGAGTCCCACAGCAAACAGGATCAGAATCAAGCATGACAGGAAATCATTAGGATTTCCTCAGAATAAAATAAATGTAGTAAAGGTGCAAACGCTCCTTCGGGGAAAAGTCAGGGCACATAGCACAAGCCATGGTGCTAGTGCCAAAAGCAGGCAGTAATTAAGCCCAGAGGAGAGGGAATCCAAAAGGGCGGCTGTGCTGGTTCCAGCAGATCTCTCTCAGGCTGAGCAGCTTCCTCAGCCTTGATTCAGCACATGCCCAACCCCTGCAGAGGTCGGGGACTTCCCAGCAGCTATCTGAGAGATTGCAGGGGATGCCTGGCCCAGCCCAAGGAGCTTCGAGGCAAGCAGGGAGAGCAGGGAGAGCTTCCCAGCCCCGTGCTTTTCATGGGCACACGTGTGACGGGGGCACCTGGAAAACGGATGCCCAAGCTCTGTTGGCTGTGGGGGCAAGGCAGCCCTCCCCTCCCTCATCTGACCAAGATGATCAGAAGTGACCGTGCCATGTTCCCTGCATGGCTTCTGAGTGACAGATCGAGGAACAGAGCCTGACCTTGCCACAATTTTCAGAGAAATGAAAGGCTGCCCATGTTTTAAGGAAGTCCTACAAGCCCTTTCCTTGTACATCAAAGGGCAATGACTACAGAGGCAGTGCCTGTGTGGTCAAGAGGTTCACCTCTTTGCCTTTCTAATTAAATATTTATTCCAGTTAATCGAAATCCCAGTTGAGAAGAAGATTAAGGTGTCTAGAAGGCTTCATGCTTTATTCCAGCAGCCTATCCAAATATATTCACGGGATTAATTGTGATTTTGTGTGTGGCTGAAAGTGCAAGGAAGGATCCAGAATGGAGCCCCTTTGTACAGCCACCTGAGCAGCTTGCCAGTGGTCAGCAACAGAGTGGGAATGCTTAAAACCCCCTCTGTAGTAGCTATTGAAGGAAATGGGATTTTTTTTTTTTTCTTCACAGCAGAAGAAAATATATTCTGCATTTGAACCATCGTACTTAATGTAACCATGGAAGGTTCTTATTCGCCATACAACCGTTTTCCCCTCTCGGGAATCCAATTAAGCTGTTGGGCTTTGTGAGTTAATTTTGCATTATGTAATTATGAGTTAATAGAAAGCAATTTCCTCTGAAATGTTCTTTTGTTCCTGGTTGTCCTTGTCCCCGGATTTCTGGAAGGCAGCTGCATTTCTACATGGTGTGAAGTCGTGAAGTCAGGTGGCTTCAAGAGAGGCAGAATTTCATCCTGATTTCTTGCCTCCGCTGCTAGTTTTGAAATCCAGCTGTGGGCCTGAAAAATGCAGATGTTTTTCCACCCCATCACCTGGCAGGAGTTAGGCAGGGTCTCACCTCTGTTTGCACTGCCTTTTTATCTGCTTTTGCCTGACTTCCTCGCAATCCTTCACGGAGCAGGGAAGAGCAGCCTCCTTCCCTCCGATCCACAAACAAGGCTGGCCCCAGTGGAGAGCTTTCTGGCCTTCTCCTCTTGACCTCCAGGTGTACTAGAAATAGCCTGTTTATTTTCTGGCTCTTAGACAGTTTGGACTGTTTGGCAGCAGTTTACCCCAGCCACTGTCATAACCTTTTGAGAGGGACTTTTTCAAACAGTATTTAAAAATCTGGATAAATCACTTGCACTGAATTACACATTAATTTTATCTCACCAGATGAAATATCCTTCCTTGGGAAGTTTTGGGAAGTACAGCCTTCTGTATTCCCTTGACTGAATATTGAGATCTCAAAGGCATTTTTTGAGTCTTCGCACAAGTCCACTTGGGTGGGTCATATGATAAACCTTCAGAGGTTTGCTGTTGCAACAAAATCATTTGAATCTTTGCAATGTGCCATGAGAAGAGAAACATTTTAGCCTATTTCTCTGATGAGAGCTGCCTTCCAAGTGAACGTGGAAGCTTTGCAAAATCGTTTCTGTGGATAGTGCCTCCTTTTGGGAGTTATGACACATCTGTTGACTCTGGCAGAATGAGTCACCCCTAGGGTTAGGCACTTGTACGGGTGCTACTAAGATCAGAGTCCTAATAGCCTTGTTAGAAAGTGTCGTGGGTGGCATAATCTGAGAACTGGTCGACAGCACTCCTGTGTGCAGGGAGCACCGTGCAGCGTTCACTGGAGTTTTTCCATCTTAACAAACAAATACCTGCTTTTGGTTTCCTCTCTGTTACTGCTGGCACATGGATGTGAGATTAAATAGCTGCATCCGTGGGTGGCAGTGGTCTGATACCCAGCCGAAAATGCCAGGGCCAGTTAGGTGTGCTCTTATTGCCAAATTAAGTACACACCCTGTTGTGTCTTTCTGAAAACCTGCTGCATCAATAATTATGTCTCTGATCTGGCACATAGCATATGCTGAGTATTTATTGCATACACTGGGGCTGTGGGTGTACATGTAAAAAATATTTACATTCCTACTGTGCATGCATCCTCTTTGTCCTGCTCAGAGCCCGGGATGACACTGTGCCGTCTTTAAATGGAGCTGGAGCAAGCCCCGTGCTGCAGAGAGGCATTTAGCAAAACACAGAGGGAGCACATTGCTTCTGCAAGGCTGAGAGCTGGTCAGCATCCAGTCCACCCCAAGTTTCTGTCTGTGTCTGAGAGGCACAGCTCAGGTTCCCACTTCCCTCACAAACCATCTGGCAGCAGAAACACCAGGGAAGAGCTAAAGCAAGCTGCATTGCCGAGCAGCTGGAGGGCTGCTGACACAGTGCAATGCTGACTCTCCTCGTCCTTATAAACAGAGGCATTTTCCTAATGATAGCATGAAGTCTATTCCGGAGAGTCTCTGCCGTTGGGGCTGAAGGTGCCAGAAGCCCCAGAGACCGTGAAAAAGACTGCAAAATGCTGGCCAGGGCAGTGACATCCTTGCTATGAGCTGTCCTTCCCTGTAGTGGCAGAACAGATTACCTGCCCAGATTCACTCGCCCTCACTGAGTATCCGTGGAAAGGGACAATAAGGGAAGTGCAGCTAAAGTGGAGCATGCCTCGAACGGCGGCTTCGAACTCCAAAGCTGAGTGCTCTGAGCTGTGCAGCAGTCCTGCCTCCCCTGGGGTCAGCTCCAGTAAACCTTGTGCTGACAGTGCCCCCCAGCTCTGTGCCTCCCCGAGGCCCTTGGCAGCATGTGGCATCACCCATCTGAGGGTCAGCACCTCACGGCACCCCCTGGGCGGGTGGGTTTGCTCCATGCAGGCTGCGGGGCAGCCCCAGCCTCCCTGTCCTGCAGCCATGGGGCTGGTGCAGCAGCTGAGCTGCCAGACCTCTGCCCGGCCACGCCAGGGCGAGCAGCGACAGCTGCAGCGCTGGAGCAGCTGCGGCAGTGCAGCTCCAACCTCCCCAGTCCCCGCGTGGTGCAACGGCGCCCGAGCCCTCCCTCCGAGCAGCGCTAGCCGTGGGGCACCCCCGAGCCATCAGAACCGCTCTCCCTCCAGTTACGAGATGTCTTTTGGGTGACACGTGCTCCAGGGGCGCAGCTGCATCTCCTCGGAGCCGAGGGGCACTGGCAGCACCTGCCCCTCTGTTCCTGCTCGTGGCCACGCACCAACAGGCCTTGCCTTCCCCTTGAGGCGGCCGCCAAAGCTGCTCACACAAACCTTCCTGGAAGCGTCTCAGGCACCGTGGGTTAAACTCTGCCGGCAGCGGGACTCGGCCGCTCCCCGGAGCTGGGAGGGCTGCAGCGGCTGGTGCAGGCTGGAGGTGGGCAGGGCTGGGCTCCCCGAGCACTCCCTGCCACAGCCCCGGGCAGTACTCTCACCCGAGTCCTAACCCGGCCTGTGGAATGATCCAAGACTTTGAAACCTCTCGTCCTGTTTAATGCCATTTATTTTAATTGGAAAAGGGTGATGAGTGGGAAGATGGCTTTGACTGATGTTCCTTATGCCTAAGTTGGGATGCAGTGGAGAGGCAGGGAGGGACAAGAGGGGAAGAGACTATCCAAAATAAAAGGGTCAAAGTGAAGTGGGTTGACTGGAGCCCTTGGGGAGAGAGGGAGGTGAGTCAGAGCGGGGCAGGCATGTCCCAGTGTGGCTCCAAGGCTTCCCTGGCATCCCTTGTCTGTGACAGTCCCCACTGCGGCAGCCCAGGCCTGGGAGCAAGTTTCTGGGTGGCTCCTCCAGCAATGTCATTGCTAATTAAATATGTTCTAAAGGTTAGATTATTGGTTGCGATGATGTCTCACCTTTGACCATGTCTGCATCAAACAAATCATAAACCGAGCAAGAAATCTTCTTGCATTCCCTTGCCTAAGGCATCCTTTTAGGAGCTGGCTAAACGCTATTTTGTGAACAGCAAATCCAGCCGCCACTTGGCCATGCAGCTCTGCTGCACTACTGTGGACTATCAGAAGTTAATAGGGCTCAGGATTTAATTTACTTCAATGAAGGTGGTGATGGAGTGGTGAAATCCTGGGAAACAAGAACAAGTACCAGTTTCCTCGTTCCTGAAGTTAATGCAGGTCATGCAGCCTCTCCAGGGAAATCCCTGTTTTTCTCCTCAGCATCCTTCCATGCCTTGGCACATGAAGAAAATAAATGCCTTGCTTTCTAATGAGAGATTTATATTTTTCTGCTAAACTCCCCTCTTTTTTAAGTTTATTTTTATTTCCACACTCCACTGAGACTCTGTATCGCAGAGAATCTTGCTTCTGTCCCATTTGTTGAACACGGGAAGTGTTTTCTTTATTTGCCCTTACTGCATCCAGGCTGGGTGGGGGGCTAGTCACTCCAGGGATTACTGTGGCACGCAGCCACCCCTGGAGAATCCTTTATCCCAGTGTCTGGTGCCAGGCTGACACGGGGCTGGTGCGGGGCACTGCCCAGCCCACAGCCCCGCAGCCACCAAGTTGTGGGGTCAGAAGTTTGTGTTAAGCAATGTCTCGCTCCCTGCCTGGGAGACACTCGTCCCCAGGTCTGGAGGGCCATACAGGGCAGGTCCTGGCAGAAGGCCCGTCCCCATCTCCTACCCCACAGCCCGTCATTCCTGGGAATGCTGCTGCCTTTGCTGCCCACCCTGGGCTGTGGCAGCTGGCCATGTCTGGCCCACAGCCTCACTCCCTGCCTGGAGCCTGGGCTTGGCTTTCTCAGCACTATCTGTTGGTGGAATAAGAATTATCTCTCCTCCCAGCCTCCCCTGAGCAAAGTCTGCAATCATAAACAAGGCAAAAACCAGTCCTCTCTGGGCTGGGCTGGACCCCATCTGCTCTGCGGCTACTTCTGGCTCCCTGAATAAAGACAGTGTTTCTAGTCTCTCATATTTTCATTTTCAGGCGTCTCCATACTGCCTTCTAACTCCTCCTACATCAGGGGAGCTGCCCACAAATGTGTGCAAAACTCCTTAATTACTCTGTAACCGATTAGGCTGCTGGTTGCCGGCCGTGCCAATTGTTGCACTGACCGTGATGACTTCGCCCCCTCTTCCCTTCCACCCGTCTGTGTCCATCGCCTTCCCTCTGGCTGAGTCTTGCCCTGCACAGTGTCCGGAGGCACCCGCACTGCCCGCACGGAGCCCCGCAGCTCGGGGCGGCGGTGAGCCCCGGCTCTCCTGGGGCCGTGCATCCCACCAGCCCGGCTGGGTGTTCCAGGGCCACGGCTGGGTGTCCCGTGCCATCGATGGATGTCCCGGGCCATTGATGGATGTCCTGAGCCATCGATGGATGTCCTGAGCCATTGATGGATGTCCTGAGCCATCGATGGATGGCCTGAGCCATTGATGGATGTCCCCGGACCATGGCTGGGTGTCCCGAGCCATTGATGGATGTCCTGAGCCATCGATGGATGTCCTGAGCCATCGATGGATGTCCCCGGACCACGGCTGGGTGTCCTGGGCTCGTGGCTGCCCCGGCCGCTGTTCTCAGCCACTCCTGAGTGTGCCGGGGCCGTTCCTGGGTGTCCCTGGAGCGCTGCTGGGTGTCCCGGGCCATCGCAGCCTGTCCCGGTACCATCGCCGGG
>VWZN01018309.1:274768-303121 GCA_013396955.1 Regulus satrapa
CTGAGTGAGGGGCAGTGCTCACTGGCCGTTCTGGTGCCGGTTTCTCGGCCCATCCAAGCAGGACACGGTGAGCCTTGATGGCAGGGGCTGGGTGCAGGGGCCCTCCTGGGTTTGCTGGCAGCGTGCTGGGTGCCTGTCTGAGCGGGGACAGGAGGTGGAGGTGCAGCTTGGAATAATGAAATGAGGTTTGTGCTGTCAGAGCCCTGGCTTTCATCTCCAGGTCTTCCCCAGGCAGCACGAGGAGCGTGCTGTCCTGCTGTGGCAGCACTGTCCTCCTTCACTCTCCTCAGCCCGAAAGATCTGCCAAGCAGCATTTCACAAGCTAAGGAAGGAACACCTTCCTGGGGGCTGCTTCCACAGCGTATCCCANTTTCACATGGTGGCAGCTCATACTGCTTCCCTACAAGTGTCTGGTTTTATTCTCCTTGAACAGGGCCTAGGAAATGAAGGGAATTTCCTCCAGCAGCTGAAAGCAGTAATGCTTTTTCAGGCTGCAAGTTATTTCATCTTGGTACCTCTAACTGCAACACTGGGCACCTCTCAGACCTTGCACTTGGTCCTGCTGTAGAGGGTGGCTGCTGGAAGGGCTGGCAGGGCCTTCCCTGGTGCTCAGGTAGAGGCTCTTGGCTTTTTATCTTAACAGATGTTGGAGCCTCTTTATTTAATTTTATTTTCTTTAAATTTAGATTTTCACAGGAGTCGTACTTGGTTGGATCTGATGTAGTAAAATAATGTAGAAAATTTAAATTATTGGGTGATTGCTACCTTTGAGAGAGAGCTGTAATTCAGTCTGGCTTTGCTTCCTCCAAACTTATCCGGAATTGCTCCCAACCGGTCATACGGGGCATGAGGTAGCACCACTAGCCCTGAATTACATTTATGGCGCAAGAACTTGATTTTGATAGGCAGGAGTGCTTTGAAAAGCTGTTCTGTCAGGCTGTGTGTTGGTGACCAGCAGAGCAGTGCTCTGAGGACCAACAGCTGCCTCGGTGCAGCTCATTTGTCACTTTTGGAACAATATTATATCACTAAAGGTGGCTGGCCCAGGTTGGTCATTTACTGCATCATCCTCACAGATCTTAGCACAGAGGAGTTTTCTCACAGGGGTGAGAAAAGGCAAAAGATTTTGCTGCCGCCAGCTTGTCCCAGCTGGAAGGACTGTGGGAAGTGGTTGAGTTGCCTGTGGTGGTGAGGGACGGAGGAAAAGTGGTGGCCAAGGTCCTGGGCAGGGGGGTGGCACAGTGGGGACATGGGGCTGGGCTGGCCGAGGGCAGTGGGGCAGTTGTGGGGGGACTGGGCTGCTGCTGCTTGGCCTTCGGNAATGAGGTTTGTGCTGTCAGAGCCCTGGCTTTCATCTCCAGGTCTTCCCCAGGCAGCACGAGGAGCGTGCTGTCCTGCTGTGGCAGCACTGTCCTCCTTCACTCTCCTCAGCCCGAAAGATCTGCCAAGCAGCATTTCACAAGCTAAGGAAGGAACACCTTCCTGGGGGCTGCTTCCACAGCGTATCCCACAGAGGATATTGCAGTCATTGGATCTGACAGTGATTGGGGGTAGTAAGAAATCCTCGAGTGCTCCTTGGTACGAGAGTTTGAGCCTGGGATCTCCTGTGCCATGAGCGAAAGGAGACGGGAGGCAGCTGAGGGAAATGGCTCCTTTGGCAGCCCCGTTCTTCCCGCAAAGAGGCTCCTACAAGGCAGGTCTGGGACGGGGAGCAGCCCTGGTCCACCCAGCTGCTCCTGTGCCAGCACATCCAAGATGCTGGGGGTGCAGAGCGTTGGTTGGAGACCACTGCTTGCTCAAGGCTAACAAATTACAAGGGTTCTTTGAGGGCAGATTAGTTGCTGGGATTTCCTTTGCCTGTAAGCACCTGTGCTGCTTGTCAGGCACGGCTGGTTTGGGTTATTGTGCTGGTGGCTCGCTGGGTGTTGCAACTGAAGGGTATGTGAAGAGTTCATGTTTCATCCGTGTAGCTGTGGAAGCTGATTGGCAGACACAAAAGCTTCCAGGCACCGGTTCATTCCTGCAAATTGATTGTTTCAAAACTTCAATAATCTGTAGCAGAGCAGACTTTAAAGCAAACCACCCATGCTGTCAGCCCAGGTCTTCAAGGGTTTGGGAGGAAGGCCAGGGCTTTAGCAGGTTCTTCAGGTGGCTGCTGGCCTTGGTGGAGATAAGGGCTCTGACACTGCTGCTTTATTTCCTGAGGTGATCCTCTGCCTCCCTTCCAGGTGGATTCATTATTGCATTAACTCAGGCAGCATCTGCTCTGCGGGGTGCGATGAACCCCCCTGGGGACCAGTGCAGGCAATGGAGATGAGCAGTGTGGGGAGCTCTGTGTTTGCACTTGATCTCATTTGAACGCTGTTACAATGGGTGGGTTTAAATATCCACACACACGGAGTCTTTAAATACCTAATCTTAACTGTATTTTCGGTGGAACCTCACGAGGGTGGCAGCCGTGGTGGTGGCGTGGCCAGTGTGCCCCTGGCTCTGCAGAGCCCTCTGCTCACCCTCTGAGCGTGAGGGGTCCAGAAGAGAAGCTGATCTGCAGCTGTACAGAGAGAGAAAAGCCTTGCCTGAACAACTTTATTTTTAAAACATCATTGTCACAATACAATGTGTGTATTTATTTTGACAAAACCTTTGCTGGGTTATTTTAGTAAAATTTATTTCCATACAGGCTTTTTCTTCTCCGTTGCATTCAGACTGTTCTGGCTGTGGTTTTGGCTGGCAGCATTTTGAACACGGATGCTTTAGGGTGGTTAATGTGTGTTTGAAGCTTTTCTAGCACTAGCTCTAAATACCATGGGGATTAGTCCTGTTTGGAGAGATGGAGGAGAAAATGTATAGGGGACTGTGCTGTTGAAATGCACAAGAAGCCCAAATCAGAAAATTTTGGGAGATGTTGGTTGGTGTGGCTTTTGGGGAACATGAAATAGATAACATTAAAACCACCAGGGCTTTCAGCATTTCCCTGGACTGCTCTTATTTTGAAAGGAAAGGTGGATTGGAAAGCTGAGGGTGATGTCAGTGCCCGGCAGGAGAAGAGCCCTCGGCCATCCTCATCTGCTGCTTGGAAGGGTCCCAGGGTGACAGGGAGGCTCTTGGAGCCCTTGTGTTGGTGGGAAGCGTCCTCGTGGGTGCGGCTGTGCTGTGGAGTGTGATGGGCAGGGCCACGGGGTCCTTTTCTCATTACAAAAGGAATTTTCTGGGGCTTGCTGGCCTTGCTAAAGTGAAGGAGGTACCTGGGGAGGTGTGTTTGGGGGATCTACCATGCTTTGTAGTGACTGTGGGTGTTTTGGATTTGTCACTTTGCTTTCTCAAGGCTTTCTCGTTTCTGCAGGGGTGCGAGAAGCTCGGTCTGAGCTCCTGCCTCCCTCCTGTGCACGGGGGAGGTGAGGGGTCAGCGCTCGCTGGCTGGGGCTTCAGCTGAAAGCCACGCTGTCTGTGACTTCCTAAAGGTCATTTCCCTAGGTTTTTGTTTGAGGTGCAAATCCAATGGGTTGTGCCCTTTGTAAGCCTGCAGGTGTGTCTGGCATCCGTGAGCTGGCACAAACCTCTCTAGGGCCCTTGTCCTGAGCAGGGCTTTCCTCCTGGGCCCCTCTGGAGATGCTGTGGGGTGCTGGCCAGCCCCCCTGGCAGCACAGGGGACCCGAGCACAGGGGTGTCCAGATCTGTCCCCAGCTCTCGTGGCAGGGAAGGGGCTGCCCCCAGGGGATGTGGGTTCAAATAGGACCGTGCTTTTTTGCGGTGGGTTGTGCCTTGTCTGCCTTGCTCGGTGGAGCCTGTGCTGTTTTCCCTGCTGTTTTCCTGCTCCGATGCCCGTGTGATGGTTGGGGCTGTGTGTGAGACAGCTCCTGTGAAGCTGTTCCCTCCCTGTGCCTTTCTAATGTGAGCGGGAAAGGTTGGGAGCCGATTCTGCATGGAGGGTGCCAGTGCACACATAATGGCAGAAAGCAAACACAGGAGAACACCCACTGCACTGCTGTGGGTTGGGCTGTGGCGTAAGCAGTTCCACCAATGTTGGCTTCTGTGTCCAGAGAATTTTATGGCAAAATAATTGATGGGTTTTATTGAATGCTATTGCCATACAAATTATCAAAGGAGACTTTTGAAACCTGGTGCTGTGTTAGCCACCTCCCTTGCTTTGGACAGGCTGGGGACCAAGCTGGGCTGAGCCCTGAGCTGTGCTCGGACGCTGCCAAGAGGCTCCTGAGTGGGGCTCGGGGGGTTCCCTGCACTGGCAGCACAGGCTGGAGAGGGCCACGGGCTCCTGATTGATGGTGTTTCCTCACAGCAGCGGGCTGGGAGCAAGGATTTTGGGTGGGAAGTGGAGAAGGCGGCTACGTGAGCGCTAACGTTTATAAATTGCCTCCAAAAAGCCCTGTACAAAGCAGTTGGAATAGAAGAGGAAAGCAAACACTGCAGTGCACCAGGTAGTGAAGTGCAAACAGATATTTTTTCCCTCGCTACCTGGCAGGAAAAGGAAGGCATTTCAGCGCCTGCCTCCGTGCCCTCTGCGTCAGGGGGGCTGGCGGAGGCTGCGGGCTGTGCTCGGAGCCCTGGGCGCTGCTGACACGGCTGCTGCGGGGCTGGGATGCACGGGGGGAGGCAGCAGGCCATGCACAGAGCACAGGTAAATGAAAATAAACTGCTGGAGCAGCCGCCTGCCGTGGCAGGACAGCCAGGAGCTGCTGGGCTGGAATCGAGTGCGGGCTGTGCCCAGAGCTCGTGGTGGTTTCTGCACAGGGCTGCAGCAGCCTGACTCGAGGGAGAACATCGTGGATATTGAGTTCCCATCAGCAAACACGGGCTTCCCTTGGAGCTGGCCACCCTAGAGGGGCACAGGGTGGCCCCCGCTCCTGCAGGAATGTGAAATGCTTCCACACATGCAGCTTGCTCTTATTCTGCAGTCATTTTTTTCCCCCCCTCAGTGTTTTTCCAACTCATGTCTTGCTGCCAGAGTCCATATTAATAATGCATGACTTTTTTTTATGGTGCTTCCTTCCCGGCATCCCTTTCAGCTGCTGAGTCAGAGAAGATTGTTATAGCAGCAACCTCTGAAGCGGTGAAATGCCCCTGCAGTGCTCAACTGCTGTCATTTATCATCCCAGCTCCTCTGCGGGCAGCCTGCTCGCATGCCCGGCTTGGGGAGAGGATCCCCATGCCAAAAACCCGATTCCTGTTACACCAGCTGGTGACTGGCGAGCTGAGCTCTGCCATGCCTTCCTGGCTAGTGTTTGGTGAAAGCAGGTATTGCCTCTGTTGGCTGCTTTTGCTTGTTTGTTTGTTTGAAACCCTGTGAAGTTTTTTCCTGATCTGCCTGAAACTGTGTTTTGGGATTGTGCCCAAGACTTTTTTTTTTCCCTTTTTTTTTCCCCTCCTTATGAATTTTTAAATAATTTTTTTCCTCCTCCCTGCTCTCCCCTCGAGATCTATACCTGGCTTTTTAGGGTAATTGGGATGACAGAAGCCATATAATATGTTAACAGGGTTAAATTAACTTAAAATCCTTCCAGTAGTGTTGGAACATGCCTGGCTGCCGCAGAAGGCGTTGGAGTTGCTAATGCAGCATGGAGCAGAGAGGTGCAGGGCTCCTGCCTGCAGGCTGTGCTCAGCCCCCAGTGGGTCACCTGCATGCAGAGCCAGTCGGCCCCACCTGCCGGGCCCAAACCTGGAGGGAAATGGGGACTAACAGCACTTGTCAGGGAATTTGTCTCCTGAAGATTTAAGTAACACCTGCACTGTGATCTCGGGAGCAGATCTCTCCTGTCTGCTATCCCAGTATAATTTTGGGTGGGAGTGGCTGCTGGGGCGTGGGGACGCGGCCTCCTCACGGCCTTCCCCTGCTCGGCGCCCTGCCTCGGCAGGCTTTGAAAGGCTCACCTCTAAAAATTATCCCAGAGCCATGCAGGAGAGGAGTGGGGCTCACCTGGGGAAGGAGGGTTTCCTTCTGCCAGACTTCCCAATTCCCCGTGTCCCCAGGTGTGTGTGCACCCTCAGTGGTGCCTGCTCTGGGCAGTGCAGGGGTTTGGGCCTGGGAGGGAGCAGTGCTGCTTTCCCTGCTTCCTCAGCTGCAGGAACTGGCTCTGTGTGTGAGTCCGATGTCCTGGCTGCACTCCTGGGTCTCACCTGGGCCAGGCTCCTGCCTGGCAGGGGGGTAGTTGCCCCTGTGGGGTGCTTGCCCCACAGCCCCATCCCATTCTGCTGACGCTCTACAGTGCTGGGCTGCGGATTCATTCCTCCCGAGGAAAACTGCTGTGGTGTGAAATTCCCCCAAAGCTGCAGCACATCCTCCTTCCATGCTGCAGCCTGGCTCCCTGCTCAGGGTCAGTGATTTATTTTTTCCTGTTTTTGGGGTTTTTTGGGTTTGTTTTTTTTTCTTTTTCTAAGGGTTTAGCTGGCTGTTGGCTGCCCAGTGCCCTGGGGGCTCTCTCCCTGTACCTGCCAGCTGGGAGGGGGCTGTGCCTTCCTCTTTTTGCATGCTACAGGGGAAGCTTTGCAGAGGAATCCCATGGACTTCTGCATCTTGAGTTCACAGGGGCTTGCTGGAGCGGTCTTGCCGTGGTCCCCAGCTGCCCCAGTGCTGCTGCCTGCCCAGGACATGGCCCCAGGGACACCTTCCCCCTGCCACAGCCCCACTTGCCCCGCAGCGACACACAGTGCCACCCACAACTGGTGAGAGCAGCAACTTGCTTCTCGGCTAACAAGATTTAGGTGGATTATGCTATGTATTTAATCAAGGGCTAAGCTGATTGCCTTATTTGGAATGGATCAAAGCCCTTGGAAATGCCAGCCTGGAGACCAGCTATTGACTGGGAATACTCCTCAGGCAGTGCCTGTGTGGCAAGCCGTGCTTTCGAAGAAGCCAGAGGGGAAGCAGTGACCACAGCAAAACCAGACTGGAGAAGTCGGAGGCAATGGAGAGGTAGGAGTGTGAGAATGCTGTTAGTCATTGACCATCGTGGAGGATTTCTGGGAAAAGGCTTCCTTTTCTAGCTTTCAGCTTGAACCTGTGTTTTTAGACACCAAAAGCTTCATGCTGACAGCTAAGTGAGATGCTCTGGCGTTTGGCAGTCAGGCTTCCACCTTGTAGAAAAGCAGCTGTGACTCTTGTGAGCTTGTGTGGCTCTGCAGCAGTGACCAGATTGTCTATTGCTCACACAGGGAGCCCCACGTCTCCCTGCACGGCTGTCAGCAGTGTTGGAGCTCACAAGGGCCCCTTCTCCCCTTGTCCTGGCTGCCCCATCTCTCCTGGATGTGGCCTGAGGCCTGGTGTGGGGCTGGCAGAGCATCTTGTGTGACAGCCAGGTGTAAAACGTTCCACGTTTATTGCTAATCAAACCTGCAAATAAAGTGCTGCCTCAGTTCCCCTCCTGCCCAGACCCATTATGCATCTTCCCACCCTAACTCCTATGTGGAGTTTTAGGCAAGGATTGGTCAAGTATCCCTTTGTGTTTTAAAGGTCTGGGTGGGTTTGTCAGTGTGCAATCACCCCATCAGTTTGACTTTTGTGTGTCTTGGGCTGTACCAAGCGGTCTGACAGTTTCTAGGCTGCAGCAGCAGGGTTCCTGCTGGTACCTGGCCCTGTGAGGCAGCTCCAGGGCTGGTTGTTCTGTGCAGTGGGTTGGGAAGGGCCGTAGGGCAGGAGCAGATGGAGGGAGCTGTGGCAGGAAGGGGGGCAGGGGCTGCCCAGCTTCAGGGTGCTCTCTGTTAACCCTGCTTTCACCTAATTAAAAAAGAAAACCCGCCTGTCAACACAGCAATTGTCCTTTTGCTGTGCTGCAGAAAGCTGGTGGCAGAGTAGGGCTCACGGTGCTGCTGACACTGCCCCTTTCCCTTTTCCCCAGTTGCCTCCCCTCCCTCGGGGGTGTCTCCCCCTGGCTGGGCAGGGTCGCAGACCCCAGCCCCAGGGGATGCTGCCCAGAGCAGAGGCATTGATAGGGCTGCCAAGCCACGTGGGGAAAGGGGTGAGTGGGGGAGGATGGCCTTCAGCTGTAATAGCTTGGGGAAGCAACACAGCCTGCACAAACTGGGTGAGTTGAGTGGATAAACTGGTGCAATCTCGTTATGCAGTGTGGAGGGGTGCCTTGGCGAGGAGGAGGAGGGTGGGCTGCTGCATGCTGTGGACTCATGCTGTGCCCGGTGAGTTGGAGGTGCTGGTGAGGGCAGGGTCGGTGGGATACCAGCCTCATCCAGCTCCTTCCTGAGCCCCTCGGGGCTGCCCTGGCCGGAGGAGTCCTGTCCTCACTGCCTGCTCAGCTCCTCTGGCTGTTCCACCTGCGAGCACTGGCCTCCCATTCCCGATGTGTTTCCTTTTCCCAAGGTAGCCGTGTGTCTCACTCATGTTTGCAGAGCTCCACTTCTGGCTGCAGACAGGCTGGAATTGATTACTTTATTGTATTTTCCCCCTCTGCCCTGTTGCACGTATCAATGACAGAGTGGTAGGAGCCCTTGGCAGACACTCCGGTCTCTTAAGGAAACTTAAGTTGCTGCTGTGTGCAGGGAGCTTAAAGGTGTTTCAGTAGGAGACAGGGAAGGAGGAAAAGGATGTTTGCTGTTCCCTCATGTGCCCCTGTGTGTGCTCATCCCTCCCCAAGCAATAGCAGAGCCAGATGAGTGCTGGTGGCTTGGGGCAGGAGGAGGTGGCGATGGCTGCTCCTGCCAACAGAGGGACAGGCAGGATATTTTGTGCCCATCTCCCCATCTGCACAGCCTGATCAGGACTTGCTGAACTTGCCTCAGGTTGTTCCCTGCTCGTATAAACCCAACTGAGCTGGTGGGGTGGGAGTGAGGGCGGTGAGCTTCCCGTGATGTCCCGTGAGCCCTGGCTGCAGCTCGGGGCTGTGCAAGTGCTGATCCCTTGCTGAGCTGGCTGGCTCAATACTTATCTGGGATTAATGTGTAACTTAATGGCAGTGCTTAGGCACAGCTCTGGCCTGGTGCTGTGGTACAGGGTGGTGCAGATCTGCTCTTTGACGCCAGGGCACTCCATTCGCCCTTCCCATGATAAGGTTTAGGGTTTTCCTGTGCCTGGCGCCAGCGGGGCCCCACTGTTGGTAAATGTTGGCAGTGTCTGGGAAGGAGGGAAGTGTCAGCAGAGCCAGGAGTGAAGGGCAGTGCTGGGGGCAAGCCACCAACCTGTCCCTGCACAGTCTGCGTGTGCCGAGCCCCGGGGTCTGGCCCTGAAGGGCACGGACAGCACAGGTCCGTGGGGTAGTGGAAGGAAGGGGGTTTTCTTTTCCCGTGTCCATGGCATCCCAAACAGACTCATGCCATTGCTTTTCTGCTGGCACATAGGAAGGCGTCACACAGGCTGGGATTTGATGGGCAGTCTCATGGGTGTTAAGTAAGTTCATAGATAGAGGGATGATTTTTTTCCACTGAAGTCATTCCCTAAACTGATAATGGAATCAGTTAATTTATTTACAGCAGCTGTATTGCCAGTTTGCGTGGCAGGTGGAAGAAAACCATATTAAAATGTTGTGTATTCCAAGGTCGCGTAGCTCACAACAAAGCTAATGAACGTCTTAGGACATCAGAGTTCTTACAAAATCCCATAGGTAATGGTCTGTGTGTTGGAAGTTCAAAGTTGCATCCTCTCTGATAGCTTTTTTGCTTCTAATAAAAACGCAGCAGCTCAGAGGCCATTCACTGTGTTGCCTTTAATTATTGCAGACAAGAACAACTCTGTAATCTGACTGTGGAGGCTAAGATGCTGTGGGTCTTAAATGGCACTGCACGGTGAGAGTACCCTTGGCAGGGAGCTCTGAACTGCTGCCTTTGAAAATCTCGGACAACAATCCTCCCACGTGATTGAAGAATTCCAGCTTGGAGGATTTTTTAGGAGTTGAAAGGGCTGGCAAGCCAGGCAGATGCAGTGTGGAGGTGGGGCCGTGGCTGTGCTCCTTCCCTGGCTGCTGGGATGGCTGCTTTCCCGGGACCTGGCAAGGTACAGAAAAGAAACCACAGCAGGGATGTGGATCCTACAGAGGGATCTCTCCTCGGTCTCCACGGTGCAGATCGTGCTTGCTGCAGAGCAGCCTTGGAGCTGTCAGGGCTGAGGCAGCTCGGGATGCTTTGTTCCCACACGACAGTGCAGAGGTGGGCCTTTCTCTGGGCCGTTTAGCCCAGAGAGTGGAACCAGCAGGTTCAGGAAACAGCAGGCGAGAGGCCACAGCTCCTGGAGGTGGCCGTGTCCTGCTGAGCAGGGCACTCCTGGTGGTGCCTGGGTGTGCCAGGGTGAGCCCGGTGCCCCTGCCCTGCCCTCCCTGGGGGCTGCTGGGGTGTCCCCACCTGCCCTGCAGAGCCGGGAGGCAGGGACAGGCCGGGCACAGCCCTCTGGGGGCTGCGTGTCCCTGCCCGGGCTCCGTGCGGGTCCAGGGGACGCGCGTCGTGGGTGAGCTCGGCTGGGAGCAGGGCTGTGCCCAGCTGGCTCTCCTTGAGAGCACGGAAACAGAGCTGTAGCCGCGCTCCAGCCACCGGTGGCAGTGGGAGATGTGCCACGGGTCCCTGAATGGAGCCAGGAGCTGTCCTGGACGTGGCGAGCACAGCCCCTGCCCGCCGTGCCGTGGGCAGGAGGGCTCCTGGAGGCTGGACGGGCCAGCCGGGTGTGGCTGGCAAAGCACTGACCTGGAACAGCCTCCCGGACCCCCCTTGGAACAGCTCCCTTGCAGCTGACATGAGGCTGTACATGTGAGAGCCCTTTTTGTTCAGCCACACTGAACTCGTAAAACATGCTTGAAAAATCAGGTCTTTGGTTTGTTGGTTTGGTTTTTTGTTTGTTTGTTTTTTTGGGGGTTTTTTTTTGTTTGTTTGTTTTTTTTGTTTTTTTTGGTGGGGGGAATAGCCAAAACAACAGAACGTGTTCTCTTTTTCTCCATCAAAGTCAGGGTGTTAAAACTCCAGACAGAGCAGTTTATGGTGTGTGAACTGAGTCAGTAGATCCATCAGTCTTGTTTTTTAACAGTTTCCAATGGGTACTCTCCATTTGGTATAATCTCTTAATTCAGAAGACTAAAAAATCATTTATTTCAAAATCTATTTAATGGGTGTTTGGTGTATATATGGAAATATTACATCCAAATGCCAGCTGTCTCCTGTTCTCTGCTGTGGTCTGACTGCATTCTAGATTGCTTCCAACTGCTGAAGGGCAGCGCTGGTGAAACTCTGCTGAGTTTGATGCTGCGTTTCCTAGGCAGGCACTCCACACGTCCCATTTTCCTGCATGTCCTGTGACTGCCTGTTTGAGCAGGATGCCCAGGCTGGTGGCAGGGCCTGCCTGCAGTAGAGGATTTCCTTTGTCTCTGCAGCTGTTCCAGTTCCCATGGCCCATGAGGATGAGGAATTGTCCAGAGCTGCCCATGTCCTTCCCTGCCCTCCTGCTTCAAGGACAGCGCTGGGGAGGATCTGACTGGTTTTCCTCTCCCTTGCTTGCCCAAGCGTTCACTTAATTCTTATTATTATTTTTCTTAACGAAAGCTCTCCCTCTATTTGTTTATCCTGATCTTACATGAGCACTGGGCTCAGGCACTGGGATTCCTGACGCCTTCAGAGGGTGTCCAGGATGCAGGAATTCCCACCCCTTTGTCTCCTAATGAACCGAGGGAACAAACGCTGGGCTGTAAGTGTTTGGAAGTGCAAATGTTTGCTGTGGTAGCAGCAGCCGGTGCTGCCAGCCCGGAGGTCGGGTCGGGTCGGTGTCAGCGCCTGCTGGAGAGCCTTTGATTGCTCATTTGGTGCGCGGGGCGAGCTCTGCCTGCGCCGGAGTCGCTGCCAGCGGATGCTCGGCTCCTCCCGGGAAGGGAGCGGCGTGGGGAGAGCAGACTGGCTGGAGGTGGCCGTGGAGGGATGGACAACACGCAGCACACGCAGCCGTGTGCAGCAGCATCTCCTGAATGGCCATTCAAGTAGGAGAGCCCGGATCCCTCGAGGAAGGGTAATATTTAACTTGGGCAAATGCTTGTTATGCTCTGTGCTCCAGCCTGCGCGTGTCACTGTGCCCTTCCCCACAGGGAGGAACTGCAGCAGAGACCTGGGCTGCTCCTGGGGTTTGCAGAGCCCAGTGGGGTTTTACAGCCGTCCTTGGCATTGCTGCCCTGCTGCACGGGTGAACTGTGTGCTCCTGCCTTTCCTGCCCGCACTCGTTGGCGCTGCACCTGTGTGACCTGGGGCTCGGTCCCGGCCGTGCCTGCTCTTGGGGCGCAGGCTCCATCCGCGGGTGCTTCGTGCTGTAGATGTTTTATGAGTTCTCTCGGCCTTCTGAGTTTTCCCATGTGTGCAGAGCGCCTTGTGCTCCTCTTGCTGGGTGTCCTAAAGCCAGAGCAGCGCTTTTGAGGGTGAGTGGCACAAGCACCTTAGTGCAGGCAGCTGCAAGAGTGCAAGTGGAAGTTGCCACCTTCAATGTGTACATGAAAAATGTAGAATAATATGGATTTTCCCTCTCCTTGCTGAGGCTTCCCCAGGGTCATTTTTCTGTAAGACAGTTCAGATACCAATTTCCCATATTCAGGTTTTTACTGAGTGTCACTTTAGCCTCTCATCTTCCTGCTTGCTGTGTGCACGTGCAAGCTGCCAACTTGCCAATTTTGGGGACAAGTGGTTTGTAATTACCAGCTCAGTGCTGCTGCTGCTGCACTGTTAATTCTTAGACCATTTAATGTATCAAATTATTCCTTCCTGTGCTATTTAGAGGCAAAGGGCTAAGTAACAGTGATGGCATTAATATTAAATTCTCTAAAACTAATAGGAACCTCTTATTTAATTGTTCTGGCACTCAGCATGTCTGGGGAATACAGTGCCACTGGAAAGCTAATAGAGACAGAGGTCTCATGGTGTATTAACGCTGGGATGCTGCTACTTTTCCTAGTTGGGTTATTTATGAGTTAAGACCATCGTAACTGTCTATCAGTGCCTTAGAGGCTTAGTTTGATTAAACCCCTTTGTATTGCTAATGCTAATGGAGCTGGATTGATGCTGGGGATCTGCGGGGAGAGCTTAGCAAAAGGCTTAACGTAGACATGACTCTGCTGGTTTTGCTGTGCCCGGGCCCTGCGGGAGGCGTCTGCAGCGGGCAGGACCTCCCAGGCCTGGCAGGGTGACCTGGGCACCCCCTGCTCCCCGCGGGACCCTCGCCCCTTCCAAGCCACGGCTGCATCTCCCACTTGAGGTGTCCCAGGAGCTCTGCTGGGCACCTTCTGCCCACTCCGAGCATCTGGTAGAGTGTTCAGCAGGAGTTTCTCTGGTGGTGTGCGGGTTTGTGACTGTGCTGGTTGAACTGGGCTCTGGGGATTGATTGCCCTTGCTGCTCCGGGGCTCCCTGCTGGCAGGAGGAGGCTGCACGTAGCAGTGAGACCACGCCGAGCTCAAACAGCCCCTCTGTGCTTCTGCAGCACCGGCGGACCAATGGATGGGAAAAATGCTGAATGTGACAGAAAGCCCTAAACCTCAAAGCAGAGGAAGACTGGCTCCTTCCTCAGGAAAGCCTGGCTGCCGTGCTGGCGCTGATACTGCTGCAGACATGCAGGGCTGCTGTGAGCCTTGGCCCCTCTTCCTGCCCCACTCCCAGTGGCTGTCCCTCCCGGCTCGGGCCATCCCGCTGTTCCCCTGCAGCAGGATGCTGCAGGAAAGTCCTTTCCACAGGTGGTGGAAGCGTGTCAGGGTCAGGAGTGAGACGTGTCAGGCCTGTCCCTGTCCTGTGTCTGTGGCGGGCACAGGTCACAGTCAGTCTTCCTCCAAATCAACTCCCAAGCTAAAAAATTGCCCTGTTGCCTCTTCTAGTATGTATCATCACGATGAAACTAATTTTCCATGAGAGAGAGTCAGCTGTTTCTTGATTAGAAGTGCTCCAAAAATACTAACAGAGAAATGATTACAGGAAGACTTCAGTGCTCATTTATGTAATTGGACTTTACTTCCCTGGCTGAAGTTGTTGCATCCACTCCTGGCCTGAGTGAGCACTTGCTCTCCTCGTTTGCTTGTGGGCAGAAAGGTTAGGGTGCAACATCCCAAGGGGTGTCATGTCCTGGGGTGTAGCCTCGTGCCTCTGTTCCAGCTGGTGACAAGCTGTCATGTTTTCTGTGTGTTTAAATCACAGCAGGGTTGTCTTGTCCTTTTGGCAGATGGATTCTTCCATTCTGCCTGTTTTCTCTGTGGGGAGTGAGATTTTGCTGGAAGTCAATGGAAAAAGGCCCAACTGCCCCCTGCCATCGCTGTGCTGTCCTTGTCCAGCTGCCCAGTGGCAGCAGCCAGGCTGTGATCACCCCGTGCCTGTGCTCTGAAGTGCCGCATGCTCAAAGGGAAGAAAGGCAGAAGGCCGATGTAATTTTCGAGATCATCCTGTGTGATGAGATTAGCAATATATCACAACATGGAGAATTGCTTTCTGGCTGAACCACGGCTCGGGCCAAGCCCACCACGAGCCTGTGAATGCTCAGGGGTGATCAGCATCACCGTGGCTCTGGGAAACGCCTCTGGGTACAGGGGTCCTGGGCTCTGTCAGGCCAGGCTTAATAAATTTAAAACATTACTTTGTTAAAAAGGCAGTAAGTGGAGGAAGAGTGAGATTTGAGCTCAGTACAGCAATTCCCAAATGTTGATGCAGCCCCAGCCCTGGCCAGGGCAGCCCCTGGAGCTGATCTAAGCGCAATGTGCACACAGGAAGTGAAATGTTTGCAATAACGCGTTTTAAATCCGATTTTCTGACCCAAATGAATTGTGTGTTCTGGATAAACGCAGTGTTTGTGAAGCTTATCTCGTGCAGGTGGGTTTTTTTTGGGATAGGAGAAGGGGCTCTGGTTCCCAGTCACGGGGGGCTATTGGTGTTGGGTGTCTGGCGTCTTGATGGCACATCATCCTTGGCCAGGTGTTGCCTCAGTCGTCTCCTTAAAAGGGTTAATATGTGAAAAGGCCGCTGCTGCCTGACACAAAGCTGGTGTTGTTGCTGCCCGCGCTCCCCTGGGATGGTGGCTGCTGTGACAGCCTGCTCAGGATTCCCGCTGCAGCTCCGAGCGCCCGGCCCAGCGAGCCGTGTCATGTGGCTGTGGCGAGGCCCTGCTCCGTCTGCCGCCGTGGAGGGGAACAAATGGCGCTTTCACTGCGCCCGACAAGCCTCCCTCTTCCTCAAATTAACCAGGGATTGGATGCTGATTTGTCTCTCCTGTTCTTTCACGCTTCACCAAACCTGGTTCTGCTTTACCCAGCAAGTTGAAGCATAATGAAGTAGAAAGTGAAATTACTTGATCAGCATCAGCGAGTTGTTTTTCACCGCTGACCCAGCTCCGTGTGGGCTGGAAGGTGCAGGCTCGCTGTCCCTTCCTTAGCAGCAGCCTGGGCCCGATAACCAGCCCAGCTGAGTGGCTTCAGCCCCCAGTGCTCTGTGCAGAGGAGAGAAGCTGTGCCTGGCTCTTGAGTGGGCTTTGTGTTTTGGGAGGGCTGCCCGTGTTTGCTGCAGGCTGTGTGAGGCTGTGCTGCCCGGCGCGGTGCGTGCCCCGGCTCTGGAGGATGCTGTGCCTGATGCGCTGCCTGCTGCTGCTCCTGGCACAGCCTCGTGCCAGGTGGATGCTGTCACTGGGACGGGACATGGCCTGGGATGCCTCAAGCCTTAACATGACACACCTGAGGCTGGGCTGTGCCGGGGCTGATAAGCTGAAGGAAAAGCTTGTGGTCATCTGGGCGACCTGCAGGGCTGGGGCTGCCCTGTTCAGGAGTCCTGAGGAGCCCATTTCTGCCAACTCCTGCAGGAACTCCCGGTTCCAGAAACCCTGGTGGGCAGCTGCCTGGCGAAGCTGGGGCTGTGCTGGGCAGGGATGCTGGGGCTGGGAGGTGATGCCATTTCCCGCTGACCTCTAAGCTCACAATTGCAAACTTATGAAGGTTTTGGGGCTTGGGTGTAAGGCTTGCGGTGCTGTATCAAAATGCCAGCTTTTCCTTGAGCCTTATCCCTGGGCATCTGTTGGAGCAAATTCCCTGTGTTTCTGAGGAGGAGCAGCACCTGATACCTCTCGCTGTCATTGCAGCAGGGGTGCCTTGCTGAGAAGCTGCACAGAGCTCACATTTAAGCTGTAGCTGTCGCCTGTGACCTGGCGGTCACTCTCCTTCCAGAGCTGACCCCAGAACAGGTGGGTGAGCCAAGAGGGTTTGGGTGCAGCTTTGTCTGAGCCAGCTCCTGCTCACTGCTGCTGGAGCTGCTGGCTTAAGGCGCCATCACTGGCCTGAGCAAAGGGTACATGTATGGGAAGGGATGGGCTGGAAATGGACTTTTAAAATTGCATTTCAAGGTATTTAGTTGCCAAGCACTTCATGCAGTGGACCCCCTTCTTTCTGAGAATCCAGCGATTCCCCGTGGCTCAGAGATAGGCAGCAGCCAGGCATGATGTGGGGCTCCATCCCCCTTTCAAATATTTGCTTTACTGTGTGAAAACAAAACACGGCTGGGATTGGGAAATGTGTCTGGGCAGCCTTTCTGAGGCTGCCTCAGTGTGTGGGTGCAGAAGGGGGGCAGGTGGGCAGCCCGTGGGGGTGCAGGGTGTGGGGACCCCGCTCTCTGGGGCAGTGCCATATCCAACCCGTGCTCCCGGTGACTCCAGCCATGACTGAGCTTTCCTGGCACTGGTAGCTGCTGGTTTCAGGCTGTGATATGCCTGCTGTAGAAATGACCTGTCTGGTATGGATGTTTTCTGGTGACATTGCATCAGCCACTGCCCTCCTCCCAGCAGGGTCTCTGTTGTTTCCTTGGCCCAGTGCCCTCTTTATCCCTCTGGAGTGTCTTTTGACCTGTTTTTTTTTTCAATTCCTAGTGCAGAATAGGCCTTCTAGGTTGCCCCTTCTTGGTATCTTCATGCCAAGATTTTATTTATATTCCCCCTCATTCTTAAGCCTAAAACTACCCCGGGAGCGCTGTGGCTGGCACAGGGATGCTGGTGAGGGGTGCTGTGCTGTGCACAGTGGCTGTCCTGCTGCCCCTGTGGGTGGCTGTCCTGCTGTGCCACGGGAGCTGCTGGTGGCACAGGGCTGGGTTTGCTGCAGTTGGCTTTGGGGCCTGGTCCTGCCAGCTGGGTGTCAGCTTAAACTGAAACCTAATCAGGCTCAGCCTGAGCTGTGCCAGGGCACAGGGTCAGCAGGAGAGGAGAGGGGGAAGAAAAGTGCCTGGGGGGTGCTCCAGGGACCCAGGGCTTGTGCTCTGCCTGCCCTGGGCTGTGGCGTGCTGGGGGCTCAGAGCCTGGTGTGGGAAATTTCTGTGGTGCCTCTTGGGGTGCCTCTGCCAGGCAAGTGCCAGCCCTCGCTTCTGCACTCTGGAACAGCTGCCCTTCTCCAGGCACACAGCTGGGTTTCCTGTTATAATGATATTTCCTAATTAAACCTCCCTCATTAAGCAGCAAAACATGCTGTTGGTTAAGCTGCAGTGCTGTCTTACAGCCTGGTAGTCAGGTCTGGCTGGGTACATCCCCTTGTCAGCCGGCCGGGTTTCCAAACGTGCCCTACGCCTCCACTGCCCAATTCCTGCCCTTCCCAGCTCCGTGGGCACGTGCAGCCCAGGGAGCCTCCGGGCACCAGGCAGCTGAAATCAAGCAGGAGGCTGGGAATGCTTCCAAAAGACCCTGATTTCCTTTCCCTACAAAAGCTGATGCTCACGGAAACATTAATTTCTCTTCCTCCCTTACAGTGAACACCTACCTCTTCATGATGCAAGCCCAAGGCATCATGATCCGTGAGAACATGCGAACTATAGGAGCTCAGGTGTACGAGCAGGTGGTCCGCAGTGCCTATGCCAAGAGGAACAGCAGTGTGAATGACTCAGGTATTTCTTGAATAATTGTAATTTTGATTAAAGGTTCCGTTTTCATTGAAAATTAGGTTGAAGGAATTAATTTATGCAGGTAAATGCAGAGTGGAAGGTTTGATTGTCTGCTGCTTTTATTTATATATATATAAATATATATATAATATAAATACTGTCAAAATATAAAAAAATAAATTTATTCATTCATTTATTTATTCAAAAAATTCAAATGCCATGCAAATGTAAGGGGTGAAAAATCTCGAAAGGGCTGAAATGATGGGATTTGAGCTGAAAACCCCTTTGCTTTCCAGGAATTCAACTCGTAGCTTCAACCAGTCCGAGGATAAACACTTTCAAATTCAGTGCAAGGATCGTGTTTCATATTTAAAAAATCCCCTCCCGGGCGTGCGCCTGCGCAGAGCCCTGGCTCCGGGCACGTGGCGGAGCCTGTGCTCGTACGCTTGGCTCTTCCCGTGCGCGTCTGAACCGAGATGACTTGGCTGGAGATGTGCCACAAATGCTAGGCTGAGCTCGGGGCAGGATGCAGGGAGCGGGGCGCAGGCTCCCCCTCGCAGCCTCCCCAGGGGCAGTGGGGCCGGTGCCGGTGCGTGGCGGGGGCAGAGCTGCCCCTGGCTGGCTGTGCAGCACCGCGGCCGGGCTGGCGACACCCGGCCTGGCCCTTCCCTGCCGGCCCTTCCCCGCAGGCTCACGCTGCTGCTGCCGCAGCAGGCTGGCAGGGCAGCCCAGCTCGGCCCCCCAGCCGCCAGGGCTCAGCGGCTGGCAGAGGTTAGCAGGGCCAGGTGGTTCCCTCGGCAGCAGAAGCCGTGTCCTGGCTGCCCGGCTTGCTGAGGTGCAGCCGCCGGTTCAGCTGTGCCCTGACTGGGGATGGGCACGGGAGGGGAATTATCGACTTACGCAGGAGATGAACACCCCGGGTCACCTCGTGTGCTGCACGAAGCCAGCCAGGGCAGCCGCCCTGGGCTATTTTTAAGACTGGAAACATCAAGTAAAGCAGAGGCAAGGTGAGGAAGTGGCTGATCCCCCAAGAGGAGGCGGGTTAGATGTTCCATTGCCTCTGCTTGCGGTGGTGAGAGCCTTCACCCTGCTGAGGCCCTGGCCTGGGGGGCTCGAGTGATCTGGAAACCTGTGTCCTCCCGCAGCAGGCGGGGAGCTGGTGCCTGACCCGTGCTGCTGCTGCAGTATTGGGCTTTGCTTGAATCTCATCCCAGTCCCAGCTGCGCAGGCACGTGAGGACACCGTCCCTCCCCATGGCTCCAGCCGTGAGGACGGTTTTAGCACTTACAGGCACTGTGCTCCATCCTTGGGCGCCCTTCCCTGGCAGGCAGGGCAGAGCAGGATGGGTGGTGGTGGCGACTGGAAGGCACTTGCTGCTCTGGCCACAAGGACTGCAATGACTCTGGGGTCAGAACCTTCCCTCCCTGCCTGATTTTGGGTGCCTGGGTGGGCGCCCCTGCCTGGTGAGGGCACTGTCCCATGCCACCGCGGGCAGGGAGGCTGCTGCAAGAGGAACCCCGGTGAAAAAGGCAGCCCTTGGTGCAAAGCAGAGCAGTTGGGCTTCACGAGGGCTGTGACCTGCTCTGAGGACAGCGGGTGTGCTCCGCAAGGGGAGTTTACAGGGAAAATTGCCTGTGGAAATTTGGAACAGGACCAAGCATCCAAAATAACATGTATCCCACTTGAAAAGCCCTTAGGTTCTGTGTAAGGCCCATCTTGAGTTCTGAGATAGTTTGGATACTGTTTACTTGGGGAATAAACAATGTTACTGACATCGTGTTATGTACTAGCAAACTACTTGTTCTGGCGGAAAACCTCTTTAAAACACCGGTAGGAGGAGGGTGGGGGGTGCTGCCCAGGAGGATCGGGGGACTGGGAAGGCTGCGGAGAGGTGCTGGGCTCCGCTGGAGCTCGGGGCTCCCCTGCTCTTACACGACATCAAGCAGAGGGAATTTTGTGTGTAATGTGATCGACTTTATTGATCCTTTGAGAGGATTCCAGGCAGGATTGCCCTGTGCAGGGTACTGCACTGGCAGTCCTAGCTGGCATTGAGACCTGCCTGGGGACTTCCTGCTCTCCTGTTGGGAAAGGACCTGCTGCAGGAGCACATCCCCTCTTGCTGTGCCAGCGTCCTTCAGGCACTTTTCCTTTCAAGAGCCATGTGCTCCTTTGTGATACCTAAAGGTGATGCTTAAAATTTCTCCTTTGGCCAGAAAATGCAAAGATTTTTTGATGTGCTGCTAGGGCTGCTGAGGCTTCTGCAGCCACCTGTCCCAGGATGGGGATGAGCACGCAGGGGTGCTCATCATGGCCTGCAAGGCTAGAGCACGTTCCACTGGAGACGCAGGTGTGCTGTTGGAAACATCCTCAGCTGTGTTTGACTTTGGAGTCTGCTTACTGTGGCATGGGGAGGTGGCTGGAAGCAACAGACCTATAGCTCAGGTGAAAACTTCTCATCTTTTTCCCTCCTGCCCAGATTATCCTCTTGATCTGAGCCACAATGACACCTTTCTGCAAGCCACAACGTTTCTTCCTGAAGACTTTACCTACTTCCCCAACAATACCTGTCCTGAGAGGCTCCCTTCTATGAGTGAGTAGCATCCCAGCACCCTGTGCCCCTCACTGCTGCCCGTGGCTTTGGAGGGCACCCGGTGGCATTCCCAGCCTCACCACCACCACACCTTTCCCTGGCAGGCACCAAGGGATGAGTGGGAGCGCTGGTGAGGGCCCAGCTCCCTCCAGTTTCTGGAGGAAATCACTGTTTACCTCCCTCAGGAATTAATCCCTGCTGAGTCGGAGGCACGTCTCCCCGCTGAAGTAGGAGCCCATTGCTTGGCAGACACAAACAAAAGAGGGATTGTGTGCTGGGAGCCGGTGAAAAGACTCTGCCAGCCCTTTTGCAGGGGCAGTGCCGGCGGGGCGGCTCCCCTGTGCCCGCGCTGCTGCCAGCCCCAGCTGTGCCATGTGGGACATGCGCTGGGCCCCCCGGGAGCTGCAGCTGGGAGAAATGCTTCCACCAAAGCTCTCCTCAGGGGGAAAATTGGGCTGTTGAGGGGAAATGTTTCCAAAGGAGAGGAGTGCTCTCTGCCGAGGCTGGGGCTTTAGTCTGCTGGAAACACGCGGGGGGAGTAGAGGGGTACCCCGGCTGGCATGGGGCCCTCAGGGAGAGCTGCACCCAGTAGCAGCACAAGCGCTGAGGAGACCAAGCTGTTACATCAGCAGCATTTCCCAGTTGTTTTTGCTGGTGCTGGAGAAAAGAAGTTGAGGGCAAGTCCTGGGAAGGGAGGGCAGGGATGCAGCCAAGTGCTGCCCCAGGACCAGAGCAGCTCCTCACCCCTGCTGCTTCTCCCTCTCTGCAGAGGGCCCCATTGATGTAAATATGAGCGAGATCACCATGGAGGATATCCACCAGTTCTTCTCTAAAGACCCTTCCATCAAGCTGGGAGGGCACTGGAAGCCGAGTGACTGCCTGCCTCGCTGGAAGGTAACCAGAGCCGGGCAGAGCTGTGTCCTGCCCGCTGGGGGGCACGGGGAAGGGGTTAATGGGAGCATCTCTGCTGGGCTGCATCTTCAGAGCAACCATGTGAGGAGCTCTGGAGGGCGGCAATGCAGGGCCCAGGGAAGAAGGAGTGAACTCAAGGGTTGCTTTAGTGTCCCCAGTGCTGGGCAGAGGTGATAAGGGAGCACTGCAAGCCTTCCTTCCTCCTGAGGTGATGTGGAATCTGTCCAAAGCAACAGTTCCTCAGACAGTGAACAAGAAATCCATGTTTGGGGAGTTGGAAGGGTTTCGGGCTGCTCTGCATCGGAGAGCTAAGACACCTTTGTAGGGCTGCTCCTGCTCCTATAACCCCACAGCAGGCAGTCCTGCTCCCCAGCCCGGGTCGGCAGCACGTGCAGTGCAGTAAGAGCCGTGTCCTCTGTCCATCAGGTGGCCATCCTGATCCCATTCCGCAATCGATACGAGCACCTTCCCGTCCTCTTCAGACACCTCATTCCCATGCTGCAGCGGCAACGTTTACAGTTCGCCTTCTACGTGGTGGAGCAGGTGAGCGAGCAGGCTGCAGGCATCTGTGCCAGATCACATCTCCTCCGTGCCACGTGGAGGGCTCATGTTGCAATGTGTCACTTGTCCCCTTCTGTCTAAAGGGGGCACAGCTAAGAGATGTGCCCAGAAACTGCTGGGTTTATATGAAAAAATAAAAATTCGGGGATTTGTGTTTGTTTTTTTAATTCTGTTTTGTGGGAGTTATTTAAAAAAAAAAAAAGGTTTAGACCAGGTGTTTGCAGTTCAGGCAGTGCCACGGTGTTTTTGTATATTCCTGCAGTAGTTCCAGGCAGTGTCCCCTAGGCACAGGAATGGCCTGACCAGAGTTAGGTGTGTCGTGTAGAACGTGACTGTCATTTGATGTGTACATGGACCTTTCAATTAAGCTGTTTGGCTTCACCCACCCTGTAAATGTGCCTCCATTTTAGCTCTATCTTAAAAGGATTTATCAGAATTGTTTGTTTATTTTTTCCCAAGTGCCTGAGTAATAAGGCTTCAGCATTTTTGTTTTTGTTCCTGTACTGTAAATTGAATATTTTAGTGTTGGTTGCTCTCACTAGTCGGCTCCAATACCTCACCTCTTTCATGGTGCCAGTGTGGGAGCTGGTTGCCCTCTGGAGTTTTCTAGACAGGGCTGAGAACACACACACAGAGCAAGAGCTGCAGGGACTCCTCTTGAGAAGGAACAAGCTCCCTGCCAGGCTGGAAACCAACCCTTCAACCGTGCCATGCTCTTCAACGTTGGCTTTCGGGAAGCAATGAAGGACTTGGACTGGGACTGCCTCATCTTTCACGACGTGGACCACATACCAGAGAATGACCGTAACTATTACGGGTGTGGACAGATGCCGAGGCACTTTGCAGCCAAGCTGGATAAGTACATGTACCTGTGAGCACTCTTCCTCTCTGCTACCACAACTGCTAAGGAGCCAGTGTCAGATTTAATTTATTCATTTTTAAGGCAGAGAATGAATCTGGGTTTTTTCTTAGGTTTTGTGCAAAGGGAGCATGAGAGGGGATGGCAGAGAGCGTCCTCAGGGCTCGGGCTGTCCCACGGCAGGTGGGAGAGCCGGGGGGCTCTGCCCTGACCCTTCTCTCCCGCTCAGGCTCCCGTACAACGAGTTCTTCGGGGGGGTGAGCGGCCTGACTGTCGAGCAGTTCCAGAAGATCAACGGATTCCCCAACGCCTTCTGGGGCTGGGGTGGCGAGGACGACGACCTCTGGAACAGGTACGAGCTCGCTGGGCCCCCGAGGGCTGCTGTGAGCCGAGCCTGGCAGGGGCTCGGGGGCAGCCCGTGGGGCAGGGGCCGCTCCTGCCTGCTCAGGCCCTGCATTGCGAGCAGAGAAGCGCTGCTGGGAGCCGCTGGCTCCGTGCACGGCGTCCCACGCTGCGGCTGAGCGGGGCTCCGAGGGGCTGAGTGCTGCGTGAGTGCCCCCAGCCCAGGCTGCAGCGGGAGGCTCGCGTGCTTCTCTGTGGGTGGGGAGGCCCAGCCACGGCCGGGGCCCCGGGAGCTCTGACTGCAGCCCTGGAAGCACTGCCAGCACAGCAAACACAACGGGTGATTATTTTTTGTTTATTTTATTTTATTTCTCCCCTTTCTAACGCAGAGTACAGTATGCAGGCTACTCAGTGACTCGACCAGAAGGAGACACAGGGAAATACAAATCAATTCCTCACCATCACCGCGGAGAAGTGCAGTTCTTAGGAAGGCAAGTAATTTTTTATTTTTTTTTAGGAATCCTAAAACCTTTCACAAAGAGCCTGTACCATGTAGGAGGTTCCCTACAGCTCTTTGAGGGCAGTGACAGCCTGAACTCTTGAAGGAAGCTAACTGCAGGGAGATGGAGGCAGAGCATTGCCAGGATTCTTCCATGCCTGCAGTTTGTACCCCTCATCCTTGCAGAGAGGGCTCCTTGCTTTGTGGCTGCTTGGGTGACATCCAAAAGAGGGGATTGTCAGCATGGCAGGCTGAGGGCCTGTCCTTTCTCTCTAGAGCAATGTACAGGCATGGCTGTTGCCAGGTGTCAGAGAAGATTCAGTGCTTTAGAAGAGCCTGAGCCCAGTGCTGAAGGAGGCATTGCCCAGCCTGCAGGAAGCACAGAGCAGGGGCTGTCCTGCAGCGTGGCTGCTAAAGCATCAGGTGTCTCTGGCAACATTCACAACACGCCATCCATTAGTGTTTCTGCTTCTTGGCCCCAGACTGGGGTGGGTGTACCGAGCCCCTGAGCTCAGGGTTTGGCCTCCTGGGAGGCTGCAGACATCCATCAGGAGTGGTAACCCTCCCCTGGACCAAAGGAGCACAAGTACTGTGTGAGCATTTTTCTCAAGAAGATAAATTCTCCCTGGAGCTCTCCAGGAGGGCTCCAACCCCTTTGTCCCAGAGCCAGGGTTCTTTCAGAGAGTACAAGGGTTCACTGATTGCTTCTGCCTGAGGACCACAGTGGAATTTGAGTCTTCTGAAAACTGTGCAAGAGAAAACCAGAGAAATACATCTTTCACAAACAACTTCAGGAATTTACGCTTGCAGCTGAGCAGCTGCTGGACAAGCAGTTCTGCAGAGGGGCTTTAGACTGCTGCAGGAGAGATCTGAGCTATCTGCTGGTCTTTTTTGCAGAAGATTCGTTTTTGAAGGTGTTTCCATTTGAGTTTCCATCTTTAGCCCTACTTTTCATTTCTCTGTTGGACGGAATGCAGCTAGTCACAGATGCTTCTCTTACTTCAGTCTTGAAAAAGAGAAGTTGCTTCTGGTTTAAAAAACCATATTTAGTCAAACCCTTGAAGCACGGCTGGCTGGTAATGCCATGGGACTGAGCTCTGCTTCCTGGTACTTCCCTCTTTGTTCTCACCCACGCCTTCCCCTCCTGCCTCATGGCACAACCCTTCCCTGATCCCTTCTCTGTCCCCAGGTCTTAGCCCAGCTCCCACTTGCCCTGGTGCCTCCAGGCCCCCAGCACGGTGCTGAAGGAAGTTACTGTCCTACTGATATATTTTCCCCTCCCCTCCTCTTCCTTCTGTCTCCTCACGCTGCCTCTAAATGTGCTTGAGGCTGTTTTTGTGCACCAGCTGCAGTTTCCTTCCCCATACCACCATTCTGCTAGTTTTACTTCCTCGCCCCCGTCCCTCAGACTAAAGCCATTTAGTTCTGTTCTTGTTCATGTCTGGTTTCATAAAAGGGACAAGGACCACATCACCCCTCAGCTGTGTCTCTCTGGGATGGTGGGCTTGGCAGGACCCCCAAGCTCAGCCCCCTCCTGGGACGGGGCCTGCAGGCTTCAGGCAGTGCCACAGGTTGTTTGGGCAGCCGAATGCTTGCTGGAGGCACAGTGAGCATTTTGCCCTCTATCAAGTGATGGACTTTGCTGGAATTTTCAGATATTTACTAACACAGAGTATTTAAACGTGATGGTTGCCTTTATTGAGGACTCAGAAGTCTGTTGTTTCGTAGCTGCTCCTGAGCCTGGCTCTTTGAAAGGTGTTCTGATAGCTTTGGGAGGAGTTTGCGGGTGCTGTGAGAATTGTGGAAGTGACTCTGGCCTCTGATTCTTGTTGCACAGGTACGCCTTGCTGAGGAAGTCAAAAGAAAGGCAAGCCCTGGACGGCCTCAATAACTTGAACTACTTTCCAAACGTCACATATGACACCTTGTATAAGAACATCACTGTTAACCTGACACCGGAGCTGGCTCTGGTGGCCGAATATTAAGAGGAGAAAATAACTGCTCTGCCCTTCACCAAGAAAGCACCACGCTAGACTTTCTTTTCCAAGGGTTATTGAGGACAAGCAACACTTTGTCTAATGAAGGATCACAGTATTTTGGAGAATGAGGCTGAAAGTGCACGCACAAATTGCCCTAGCTGTACCAATCCAGCCCGACACCCGGGCAGCGAGCTCAGCAGTCTCTTTATTTTTTCTGCCACTTGCTTTCTGGGTTTCAGGACAACAGTTTGACCTGCTGCTCTCGTCTCCACATTCCTCCTCCAGCAATCTCTGGCACTGGGACTCTCCTCGGATGTGCTTTCTCCTCCAGGAAGGGGCTCAGCTGAGGGACTCTGGCTTCTTGATGGCGAACATCGTGAGCAATCGGGTCGGCAACTGCCCTGCTGGGAGATCAAACGACTTTTGACGCCGTTCTTCTATGTCTGTGCAGTTTTTTAAATGACCTGCTTGAAGTATATACAACAGAATCGCTTCTTAAAGAAGTGTAAGTGTAAATATGCTGTGTAAATTGCCCCTTTTTATTTTTCTCCTGTGGCTCAAGTCCAAGCGAGAGGTTTACATACGGTCACTCATTTTAGTCCTGAGTTCTGTGAACACTTGTGTGAGCATCGCTGTACTTGTGCAAGGTGTTCCCTTTTAAGCCAGTGAGACTGCTCGCATGATTCCAGCTGGGCATATGCAGAAATGTTTGTGGGCCAGGGTCCAGAACCTTCCAGTGCAGGGGGTGAGAAATACAACCGGGTCATCACTCATTCCAGAAACCGCAGGGCTGCTTGTTCCAGGGAGGGTGAGGAAATGGGATTATTTATTAAAAAACCTCCCCTTTCTGTCACTTTTGCATCATGATGTGCAAATGAATCCAAAAGCCATATGGAACACAGTCCCGTGGCAGTCTGTATGCCACTGAGGGGGGTGAGCCCGGCAGGCCCCCGGGCCGGGATGGAGCCACTTTCCCACAGGAGCCCTCCCTGGACAGCAGCGCCTGCCCTCGCTCTGGAACGTGCTGGAAGGCTTTGGGAGGTTGGTTGAGTTTGCATTTATCATGTAAATCCGGCAGCACAGAGGTGCTGCGGGAGCCAGGCAGGGCCCTGCACGGTCCCCCTGGGTGCCTGGCACAGCCCGTGGCACGGGGGGCACAGCTCAGTGAGAGGCATGAAGGACACATGCAAATATGAGGGCTGGGAGCCAGAGCTTGGTCTGACAGCCCATCCAGCTACCCCATGTCATCCCTCTTTTCTTCACAGCCGCCGTGGGCAGGCTGGACTTTGGTCCCTGTCCCCACAGTCCAGCCCTTACACAGCACTGACACTACCACTGTCACTGGACCTCTCTGACTTAAAAGTAAATACATTGGGTGTTGGTTTTAGTTTGTATTTCCACACAACAAGGGCGGGTACTTGACCTCCAAAAGACTTTAACTCTTTTCATTGCATTGTTTGCCTTCGGTTTCCTTAACTTCTCATGGTTTACATTGTTTTCTCAGTTCCGTGGAAGTATGATCCCCATACGCATCTGTGGTGGGTGTGACTGCCCAGGGCATTCCTAACCTGTATCCAGAAAACGTTAGTTTAGAAAACACAGGTTTTGTGTAGATCTTATCGGCCGGCATGAGAGGACAGCGAGCCTGCCCTTGAAAAGCGCTGATGAGTTTGTAACTAAGTTTTAAAGTCTCTGAACTTACATGTGCTTTAAACTCGCTTCCCGAGGGGATTCAGCCTGGTTATTTATAGGCAGAGGTGAAGATTTGCTTTTTCTGGCGCATACAGCAATAAAGACTTTTGCTTCGGAGTCTTGATCTGTAATTCACGTGGACCCTTTCCGGGTGCTGAGCCCGCGTCCCTGCCCCTCTTTTCTTTCATCTTGAGACCTTGCTAGAAACCTGTCTTTGTTTAATGGTGCTTCAAACAAGGAATGTATTTCAACTAGTCCAAGTTCACTTCCCCGGAATCATGCATGTGTGTGTGAGTAGGTGTTGAACTACCTTAGTTGGGATCCCCAGCCTTCCATGTCCCTGACACCTGTCGCACCTGGCGTGGAACAAAAGCCGTTACCTCTGCTCAGAACTGCACTCTGCGGGTGGCACAGAGGGCTCCATCCCCAGCAGCATCCCATCCTTCGTTCTAACCACGTTGAATTTATTTTCCCTTTTATAAATGTGGATTATCTGAAAATGTGCACTGTTAATCTTATCAGCTCTGTCAAATACTGTATAGTAAATGTAACTGTTAAAAACATACTGTCAAGCGCATGTGCTGTTATGGTGTAAAAATTCTTGTATTAAGGAGAACTTGTACATATTCTGGCAGCTGAAGTTCGACAAGGCCACTCGTTTGCCCCTTCCACGTCAGCGCCGTCAGCCAGCCCTGCTGGAGGGCTGCTCCTGTGCGAAGCTGAATTGTTTTTTAAAAATGAGCCATGTGGGTTTTATTTGCAAAACTATTTATTGACAGTTAATTCTCCGTAAAGCTCTGCTTCTCTGAGGGAGGTACGGTCTGAGCAACGGCCGCGCACTTCGGGCCCCTCACCATCAGAAGTGGCTTTAATCTCTCAAGCAGCTTTCCATCATCATGGCTTTTGAGCTTACTGTTATGTTTTTAAGAGGTGCCAGGGGGACATTTTTGCACTGAAGATTAGTGTTTTACAACACACACACACTTCTCAGCAAAGCAATCCTTTGTGTCATTACATTTATTTACCCATGTGTTTGTACATTTTTGTATTTGTTAATTTATGAATGATTTTTTCAGTAAAAAATACATATCGAAGAACAGAGATTGCAGTGCTTTGCTTTTTTTT
>VWZN01018309.1:306384-323018 GCA_013396955.1 Regulus satrapa
GTGCCGCAAGGTCCCCGCAGCGCGGAAAAACCCCCAAGCCAACACGAGCCGAGCGTCCAAGCAGGGGTTTCTCCCTCTTCCCGCTGTTCTCCCGTGATCAGTACCGGCAGCGGCACAAAGGGGGAGCCCGGAGAGCCGTCGGTGTCACCCGGGCTCGGCCAGAGCACGCAGCCGGCTGCGGGCGGCGGAGCCCGGCTGCGCCCTTGCCCCGCTGGCACGGTTGCCACCCCTGTGCTGGCGGGATGCGCCACGGTGGCCGAGCCTCATGGGCCGAGCTGGGTCAGCCGGGGGGCACCACGGGGGGCGCGGACACACGGTGGAGAAATCACCTCCATCAGCGCAGCCTCGAGCCGCAGGGACAGCCCGAGGGCCACGGACGCGCTGGGGACTCCCCTGCGCAGCCGCCCCGTGGCTGGGGCCGCCTGCTCGCCCCACAGCTCTCCCGGAGCCAGAGACCCCCGAGGCTCCTCCTTGGCACGGTGCCTTGTCCCGGCGCTTCCCGCGGGGCCCGGCGCATCCTCCTTCCCGGCGCTGTCTCGGCGCTGTCGGGATGGGCAGCGCCTGTCCCGGCAGAGCCCCCGGGCTCAGCGCAGCCCCTGCGGCCGCGGCCTCGCCGGTTTCCTTTTGCCACGGGACGGGCTGGAGGCAGCGATGCAGCCAGCCTCGTGTGCTCGGGAAATCCCTCCCGGGAATCCAGGCTTCCCCCTCCCCACCCTCATCCCAGCGCTGCTTCCCTCCGCTGGCATTAGAGCGGCTAATCGCATTACTGGGGGGATGGCCCCGGTCCATCCCGGGCACACGTGTGGCAGGGGCTTTGTTATCAATAGCTGCCTCCAGCACAGGGCTGAGAGCTGATCCCTGCGCTTGATAAAGCACGTTCATTCATAATTCAGAGCCCCTGCTGCACTGGACACGTTTCACAGGTGACTGAGCCGAAAAGCCTGGAGGCGGCCGGGCCCGGAGGGGGCTCAGAGGGTGAGCAGGGTGCTCCGCAGGGCTCCTTCCCGCGGGGCTCGGAGCTCGTGTCGGGGCGGCGAACGAGCCCCCGTCCGGCGTTCGGCAGCAAAACGGGCAGCGCCTGCCCGGCAGCGGGCATGGAGAGAGCTCGGGACGCTCCTGGGGCCGGCGGGGCAGCCGCTTGAGCGCAGCCCNGCCCCGTGTCCTCCCCGTGTCGCCGTGTCCGCCCCGTGTCCCCGTGTCCTCCCCGTGTCGCCGTGTCCCTGTGTCCCCACCGGCACCCTCCCGGAGAACACGGGATTCCTCCGTGCTTCGCCAACAACGGGGCCCAGCTCTTGCCAGAGGGGAGGGATCCCAGTTTTCCCGAGGTGCCAAGCGCAGGGGGAAAGCGGAGACGCCGTGCCCAGGCCGTGGGGAAGCAGCAGGAGGTGGCTTTTGCCTCTTGGTGGGAGATGTCCTTGAAGGTGCTCTCAGACATCCCTGTGACACGCTCCCAGTCCTCCTGGGTGAGTTCTATCCTAGCCCTGCTCTTGCAGCTGTCCCCTTCTACCCAGAAGAAACCACTGCAAACTGGTTTTCAGCTGTTTGATTCGCCTGCCCGGCAAAGATCCCCCTGCTCACTGCCCCTTCACAGAGCAGGTCTGGGTCTGCTGGGGATTTTCCTGCCCCCTGACCAAATTCAGGCAAAGTTCTGAGCTGAAGAGAGCTCAGATCTATCCTGAAACTCAAAAATTAGATTTCATGTTTGTGATATTTTACCCTTCAGTTTAGTCCTTTTCTGTATCATATTTATCAACATAACATTTTTATTCCTTTAAACAATATCAAAGCTTTGTTTTAAAGAGAAAAAAACTAGAGTTTTGTTTGTTTTGGGTTTTGTGGGGGTTTTTTGTTTGTTTGTTTTAAATTTGAACATTTTTGAGCTCACTCCATTTTCCTTCTGTGCCTGTTTTGGCCTAAAAGCCAGGTGTTGGACTGCTCAGAAGGAGGTTGGGACAATCTGGGAAGGCATTTGGAAAAGGAGACAGGTGTTTCTGCACATCCCACGGCACTATCTTTAGAGGTTTTTTTCCCCAGTGGGAAGTTTGCTGGGAACAATGTGTCTCTTGAAAAATCAAGGTGTCTTGAAGGCTTCACTCACTCATCCGTGCTCCCAAACCCTGTGCAAGCCGTCGGCAGCAGCTGAACCCCTGGAAGCATCTCCTGTGTCCCACCAGGTGCAGTTTAGGATGTGGTGGATTTTTAAACTCGGTCCTGCAGTCTCTTCAAGTCCTTTCTCCTCCTGAGACACTGCAGCCCATGTTTTCCTTCCATATCCACGAGCATTGCAACGTCTGCCTGTGGTTTATGTTGCGGATTCCCGCTGCCCCTGTGGATCTGCCATGCCTGAGTTGGATGATGTGAATCCATTCTTTGGGTTTTTCATGTTCTTATTTGGTAAACTTGGGTTCATGTTCTGGGAAACTCATCCCAGCTCTCCACAGGCCTGTGGGTATAAATCTGCTCTGAACTCACGCTTGTTGCCAACATTTTTCAAACCAGATACTGAACGAGAGAGGGTTTTAGTTAATATAAACCAGAGCAAATTTATGATGACAAAGTATTGCAAGATGTGTGAGGGAACAGACAAGCTGCTGAAACGTTTGGCTGAAGTGAAGCGAGTAAGTGGAATGTTTAATTTGTTCAGTGGCTTCCTCAAGGCCTGCTGGGGCAGGGTGTGGAGGCTGCACATCCCCAGCTGCCTCTGCCTGCTCCTGGTGGTGCTTTGGGAGGAGGATGGAGACCAACACTGCCCAAGAGCCCTTGGCAGGGAGTGCTGGGTAAGGCTCCTGAAACTCAGCCGCTGATTTCTTGCTGGGTTTGGGGGGATTTGTTTTCTTTTCAGGATACCTTGGGAGTGGATGTTTCACTTGAGGTGTATGTGAAACTGCAGGGCCCTCAGTGTGAGGCTGCCCCGGGCCCCTGCCAGCCCCTCACCATGCCAAGGCTGACCCTCACCGGACCCTCTTTTCCCGGCTGCTTCCACTGGCCCAAGGCCAGGGGTTTCTCCTGCTGGGACTTGAGGGAGCTGGATGTGGGGATGGACTTGATGGAGATGATCCCTATGGACCCCAGGCTCTGATGGGGAACTCGGCTCCCAGATATCACAGGGCTGGAGATCAGCTGGGTCTAACACACACAGATGCTTTAAACATTCTCTGCTTTTTTGGGAAAAGTGGAGTGTGTGGGGGTTAACAGGGAAGTCTCCCCTATTCCAGGTGGGAATTGGCTTTTCCCCGCTGCTCCTTGCCTGCCCCGAGCTGGCTCCCCGCGGTAGAGCCGAGTGTGGCAATAGATGGCACTGCTGGGACGGGCTGAGCCCTGCTCGGTGCCGCGGCCCGAGGGCACCCTCTGGACTCCGTGTCCACATCCGTCCTCTGGGCAAGCCTGCTGCACAGTGACTGCAGCAAGGCTTCATGGCAGCACTTGAATTTTGGCTTCTGTTTCCATGCAGGGCAGAAGGAAGCATCTCTGGAAAGTTCTGTCTGAAAAGCCAGAGCGGCAAAGCAGCTGCTGAGGGGACAGCCACGATACCCCCTGCTCAGGGCTGAGGTTCCTGACGCACTGTCCTTGCCTGGACCGGGTCCAGACCCCCCAGCTGGGACTCTCCACTGGGCCAGAGATCCGGGAAAGGAGGGAGAGAGCAGTTGCCTGCAGTGTTATTAGCAAGAAAGTAATTAAACCATTTGGAACCATCTGCACCCTGGTTACCCACTTCATAACATCCCTGATTGCCGGGGAGAGCCTGCTCTGAGGGCGGTGCTGGGGCAGGTGGACTCTGCATCGCCGTGGCTCTCCAGCACTTCGTTCTCTTCTCGGTTTGAGCTCAGCAGATGCATCTTCCCAGATGACTTTGTGCTGCACAGGGGATGAAAGCACGCTCTCATCACAAGGCAGACTTCTGGCTTATTCGCAGCCCTGAGGTTTGCTGGGTGTGATCTAGAGAGAGATAAGGGCTGTTTTATTCTTTCTGATGCATGACCAAGTCAGCTTGTTTCCAACATGAATGATTAAAGACCCACGTGCATTTGTAATGACCAAATTCTAATTAAAAAGCAACCCCCTCTTTGAAAATTTAGGCAGCTATAGTGGCATCGTGCTAACCAAAAAAGAATTAATTATTTATATGAAATGCTCTGCTCTTTAAATTACTTGGGCTTAATGTACTGCAAAGGCACTTGTATCAATAACAGGGCTATTTTGCTTCCACTTAATCATCACAATTTTATTTATTTATTTATTACCAAGAACAAAAATACCCAAGCTGGTCCATCTGATACTTGGCTGCTCCGCTGATGGGCTGTTTTTCCTCCCAGTCTTACATTGCCATAGCTGTGGGTTTGCTGTTAAGAAGCTGTTTCCCAGCCCCCTGAAGGATTTGGTGCCGTGTGTGACCCAGGATGGGGCTCCTATCACCCCCGTGCGTTTGTCGCTGTGCTGGTGCTGTCACTGACCCCTGGGCTGCTTTATGGGGGCCCTGCTCACTCCAGCCACTCACCTCTGAATAACTCTGAGTCCTTTCAGTTGTTTATTTTTAGGGTAACGTAGGCTCTGTCTCTTTCTGGCTTCTCCTATTTCTCCTAAAGTTTCCTTGAGCCCCGGCAGCAGTTCAAGGTGAATGCGAAGAAGTGACTGAAGCAGAGGACATGCTGCAAAGCTGATGTGTGGGTGTAGCTGCATGATGCAGCGGTTCTGGGCTGCTGCTCCTCTTCTGCCTCTTTTGGTTACCAGTAACTCATCATTTTCTCTTTTTTTTCAATTATCAATTTTTAAAAAAATTGCCGTTCAAATCAGTTGGGATTGAAGCTGCCCTGCTGCTCAGCAGCCACCCCATTGGGACTGACATGTTGGTGTTGATATGCTGTTAATTCCAGAATGGGCAAGGCTGTTTAGCAGAGCAGCTTTGGAAAGTAAGAACTGATGGGCTGCAGGAAGGTGTTGTTGCATTGCAGCCATTTCTAAGAGGAGAATCAATAGATTAATAACAGGATTTGCTAGTTCAAGGTAAAGGAGAAGCCCTGAGAAGAAGTGGAGCAGAGACCCCTCGAGTGCTGCTGCTGGGGCACTGAGCTCCCAGGCTGGTGTGGCCACAGAAAGCATGCTGAGAACTGCTGAGTGTGGGACACGAGGTGGCCCAGGGGACACTGACCACGTCAGGTACCTTCTGAAACACCAGCCCCAACTCTGGCCACTGCCACCAAGACGACTCCCACTGCTCCAGGTGGCTGCTGGGGCGTGTGATTGTAATGCACATGTGAGGTTCTCACAGAACAACCAGTGTGGCAGGAAGGGAGATGGAGATGTACCCTAATCCATCCTCTGTACCAAGCCAGGATCAATACGTCTAGACCATCCTGACAGGTGCTTAAGGATCTTTTTCTTGAAAGCCTTAATGATGTCTCCACTCCCTATTCTCCTTGGGCAAACTACCCCAGGCCTTTACACCTTTTATCCCAACAGTCATCCTGATTCTCCCATCCTGCTCTATTTTTCCAATTCCCAGCAGACAAGGAACACAAACCATTGCTCTCTTCCACAGCAGCCTTTTATAAACGGAAAGCTGCTACCTCATCTCTGCTCTGCCTTCCATTGCCAGGAGTTGACCCATTTTCCTCCATCTCTTCTCAGAGGCTGTTTTCTATGTCTCTGGTCACTCCTTTTGCTGCCCTCTGGGCTCTCGCCAGTTGGGGCCTGACTTTCTTGATGAGCAGTGCCCAAACTTGGATGCAGGACTCCAGCCGAGGCTGCGGTAGCAGGGCATGTGTCTCACATACAGCTTTTCTGTTTATGAATTCCAGCATGATAGCTGCAAAAAAAAAGCAAACAATGTCCTGGTAGCCCTTGAGATTTGGACATGGTGGGGATGAGGACCATATAAGTACATAGATGGATGTGTGGATGAAATGCAGACTTTCACCAGTCAGACAAAGGAAACGGAGCTCGGGGAAGCGGCTCGGCGGCGGCGGCTGCTGTTTGTGAGCCCCGGCTGTGTCCTGCCCAGCTGCGGGACGGGAGGGTCATTCCCACCCCACAGAACACTCCCCAGGAGCCCCGTGGTTGCCACCTGGGCACGCACCAGCTGGGTTTGCCATGCTGGGGACTCCCAGTCCCTGTGGGCCCCACGAGCTGAGAGTCTCTGAACCTTCCTGCTGCTGGAGTTCCTTTTTGGTGGCTGTATCCACAGGCAGTTAGCAAAGCCGTTCTCATTTGTTTTCTCCTCCTGAAGGGAAGGCTCTCTGGGAGAAGATGAGTTGCACATTTTCCCCCTCCCCTTCAGCCCAGGCGTTAGGCAGGAGGCTGCTGCGTGATGCAAAGTTGGGCTCTGCAGAGGATGGCAGGGAGGCGTCGGAGCAGCCCGCGGTGGTGGCTGGAATTCCTGTTGCCATAACAACCCAGAGCAGCCCTTAAATATAGAACCGGTTTTACCCCATGGCCCCTCTCTGTCCTGCCTTCCGTAACGCAGAGCAGGAGGGCTTTGCTCCCTCCTTTGCCACCTGTAGAAGCCCGAAGGGCAGAAGTGGGGGCCCTGGACAGCAGTGTGCGGGGTGTGGGTCAGGACACCCGCTGGCCTGGGGCTCTGCTCCACTCACAGCTTTGGTGGGGAGAGCCCCAAATCTGGTTTGGCCCAGTGAAAATCCTCGGGGAGGCCGGACTGAAAGAAGAGATCCCCTGCAGGAGCGGAAAACTGCTGGAGCAGCTGTGGCTGTGGGGAGGGAGGGTACTGATTGTACCCAGGCACAGCCCTCGTGGCAGGGAGGGCACCAAACGCAGCCCAGGCTGGTCTCAACTCCAGCTGAAGTCCCTTTGCCTGAAAGGTCATCACGTGGAAAATTTACCGTGCGCCTTTGGTATCTCCAGTGTATAATTACACTGCAAAACCATCTGCTACATTTCTGTTTATTGCCCGGCAAAGTGTGTAGATGCTTTTAGAAGCTCTTGTTTATCTATTTAATTTAAAATTAGGGTTTTATACCATGGATCAGGAAGAGCCCTAAACTGCAGGAATTATTTATTGGTGCAATATAGCAGGAGATCTCCCAGAATCCTGGCTCTACTGTGGTGGTTTTGTTGTGGTGGTGTAGTTAAAGTAATTTCATTCTGTTAGTTTGTAAGAACTAACATTCTGGGACTGCAAATCCAAATGCAACTTGGATTGCAAAACAAAGCTGCTGATTGGTATGAAATGCTAAAATTAAGGTTTTCTCATAAAATCCTAATTCCTCTCCCTTGTTAATCTACAGAGAAGTGCAACCTGCAAATGTCAGATTAATCCCTTATTTTTTACCATCTCAAATAACATCTTATCCCTCTTAATATCGTGTAATTTTCTCCTGGTTGTGTCACTGAAAGTAGCTCACTTTCCTGAAATTGCCTTTCCTTCCTTCCAGAGACCAACAAATGGTGGAAAATTCCAACCAGAGTGGTTTTAACTTTGGCAAAGTTACAAGTAACTGAATACAGAACAACCTGGGCAGCTCCGGCAGGTGCCTCCCAAATGCAGCAATAGGAGGCAGCTCTTCCGCACCGACTCCTTTATCCCTTCAGATGCATTTTCCTTCTCTTGACCTCTTCTCAACTGGATCTGAAAGACATGAGATCATAAATCTTGGGGTTAACGAGGAAAGATGCCCCTTTGAGACATCACAGCCCGAAAAAGGACCCCAGGGCTCAATATAAACTGAACATCGAGTAAAACAGCGAGCGCCTCTTTCCATCACCAGGCTGTCATCTTCCACTCCTCTGTTTCTTGAGAATTGTTACTTTTTAAGCCAGCCTAAGAGCTGCCCGGGGCACTGCGATGCTGCACTGGTAGGAAGTTGCACTCCAGCCTTGGTTTGTGTGCCCTGCAGTCATTCCCAGCAGCTGAGCCCCGGCCAGCTCAGCCTGGAGACGTGTTCCAAGGGAAAGCAAGTGTCAGAACCTAAAGGTTGCCATGAGCTCTGCGCATGGCTCCATTTCAGGAGGCGCTGGGGCTGGCCGGGGCTGTGTGCAGGGCCCTCCATCTCCTCTAGAGCGGATCCTGCTGGCTTTGCAGGGCCTCCATCTCCTCTAGAGCTGATCCTGCTGGCTTTGCAGGGCCTCCATCTCCTCTAGAGCTGATCCTGCTGGCTTTGCAGGGCCCTCCATCTCCTCTAGAGCTGATCCTGCTGGCTTTGCAGGGCCTCCATCTCCTCTAGAGCTGATCCTGCTGGCTTTGCGGGGCGCCTTCAGCACCCAGGAGCCCTGAGCTCTGACCCGTGAGCAGCCTAAAGCATTTGTTTGTAGCTACAAAGTCACCCTCCGAAAAGGTACTTTAGTCCATGTTAGGGCTGGAGCGTCACATTTCTCCTGATCAAGCAAATGATTGGGGAGGTTTGGTTTCAGATTGCACTGCAAAGACTTGTAAAGCAAACCACTGAACTTCCTGCGTGGTTCCCCAGACAATGCTGCTTGTTTGGGCTTGTTCCCATCCTAATTAAACTCCTTCCACAGGGAAACTCTAGTTTTAGGGCGGGGTTGTTTGTTTGTTTTGGGGGTTTTGTATGGTTGTTTTGGTTTTTGTTCTTTTTTGTTTACTAAATTGAAATCTACAACGATGCGTTAAGAACAGATACTCTGAGACCTGTTGTTCACATTGTTGAGTCTGACTTTTTGCAAGGCATCTTGGTTGGATTCCCCAGCCTGCCGGAGTTCTGGGGACCATTAGGTGCTTTAAATGCAGAAGCAGCTGCCGGGACCATGGGCATTCACTGCCAGAGGTGGCACATTCCCTGGAGCAGCCCCTGAGATTCACTCAGCCCACATCAGCCTCTGCATTGCTGCCATCCACCTCCCTCCTTCCCTTGTCTCCTTTGGACGCACGAAGGGTTTCTGCAAACACAAACGCTTTTCACGTTTTATCAGGACTTTTACTGCAGAAAGTTGAAAAACGCCCCTACAGGACCAATGGCGTTAGGCTAGGAAGAGATTGTAGCTGCTTGATGGAGTCTGAGATGTCCTGGAATGGAACTTGTGTTGCCCTGGCTAATCAGAAGAGCTGGATTGCTGCGTGCCTTCCTCGGCCCCTGCACAGCCCTTCCCCAGTCGAAGGGATGGGTCTGGGCGAGGCAGGCAAGGACCACCCGCACACACGCTGGGCCTGAAGAGGAGGCTTTGACGCTGGGCAGAGGAGTTTGATTAACCTCCTCCATGTATTTCGATGAAGAACCACCTTCACTCTTTTTGTGCAAGGGAAAAAGGGAAGAGTGGCCCTGAGGAGGATGGCCAAGGGATGGACTCGGCTCTTCACCTCTGGGGATTTCTGTCTAAGACTGTGGTTGACCTTTGTGAACGTGCAGGAAAATAGAGGCAGGGTGAGGGAGCAGAGGAAAGCTGGGGAGAACATTTCCACACGTGCTTCCCTCAGGTAGGGTGGGCAGACACCCCCTCCTTGCAGCAGGTGAGCAGCAGCCTCTGAGCAGAGGCAGCAGAAGCAGGGAACAGAGGGAGAGGGAGCTGGGAGCACATGAGGGAATCAGAGGGAGAGGGAGCTGGGAGCACATGAGGGAATCAGAGGGAGAGGGAGCTGGGAGCACATGAGGGAATCAGAGGGAGAGGGAGCTGGCAGCCCTGGCACCAGATCCGGGGCAGAGCACCTCGGGCTCCAGCTGGGGGGATGCCCTGGCAGAGCTGGAACAGGACCCTCCTCAGCAGCCCCTGACAGCCCTCGGGCCAGGGCTGGGGGCCCCGCCTCCTTCTGCACACCAAGAGGAGCAGGGAGGACAGCTGAAATGCAGGCTAAGCCTGAACTTGAAAGGCCATCAAAGTATTGTGGAGAACAGTTGTGAAATACTGAAATGGCTGCTTGCTTTTCAAACACAATGGTTATCATTAGGTTTGGGAGTTTGCTGGGATTTCCTGATTTAATGGGGCTTAACAGCTTAAATTGAGGGCCTTTTAAATTTTGCATTACGTTGGCTGTTGTTAATTATGCTGTTAATATTTAATGAATGGAAAAAAACAAAGGTAGGTAGCTGATAACTCTTCTAAAATAAAAATCTCTATTATGACAATCTTGAGGAATCTTTGTATTGTTGTTCGGTACCTGAGAACTCTCTTAAAATAAAAATGTCTATTATGACAATTCTGAGGAATCTTTGTGTTGGTGTTACTTGGGTTACTGGATTGACAGAACATAAAGGCTGGGAGGAGGCAGAGAAGCCTCTCTGTGCCAGGAGCCAGGGGGCTGGGAGGTGGTCAGAAGCTTGCGGTCTGAAGGACAGGGAGGACATGGGTTCAGGAGGGCCCCAGCTACGGAGGAGTGATCACCTCTCAGCCCTGCACCTGAAGCAGCTCTCTGGACGTGGCCTGCTGGGCTGAGCACTCAGCCCTGGCTGCGCTGGGTGCCCCTGCCCTGTGGGTGCCACATGCCCTGTGCCCAGGGCAGGGAGGCTTCCTGAGCTTGGCTCTTTTCTCCCCTTCCCGTGGCTCCTTCTCCTCCCCACGGGCAGAGGTTGGAAGGGCAGCTGGGTGGGAGCTGCTCCCCGAGGCCCTCACCTCTGCAGAGCCACGGGAGCTTGGCCAGACCCCATCTTTTCAGCTGCTTAAAGCCAGGCACCAGGAATTTTTGTCCCCCCTGCAGGGTCTGGGATCTGCCGAACCCCTCCAGAGCTGGCAGGAGCACAGGCCAGGATTTCAAGGGCTGTCCTGCCACATGTTTTGCCCTTTGCAGAGAAGTAGCTTCGTGTGCTTTACTGGAGAGCTGCACTGCGACTGCTTTTCACAGAAAACACCATGTTCACCAGAATTCTGTGTTATAATGAGGAGTTTGGACAGAAAACTGCTTTTTAGAGCACTCCAGTGCTGGAATTCAGGGAGAATAGAGATTTCTTAGCTGTTGACCTTTTTAGATGTTTAGTCATGCTAGAACTAATGAGTCTCAGCAGGGCAGGGGATGACTGGGCCAGGTGCTGGGGTAGTTTTGTTGTAAGGCTGTTGGGAATTTTGGTGCCTAAATCAAAAGCAGCTCAGGACAGGAAGGGCATTAAGCTGGAGGACTTGAGCAGGGGTCTCTGCTCTCTGGACAAGTGCTCATTGCTGGGCTGTACCTACAAAACAACAACAACAACAACAAAAATCTGCTGTTTTCTGAACTTTTCCAGCTGCTGTTGTTTGAAAAACAAAATGGACACTAAGAAATGCCCTGGAAGATGCAGTACCCCTCCTTTAGGAGGGGTCTCAGGCTGCAAATCACCGGGGAAAGAAAAATGTCACCAGCACCCTAAAGAGGGGCCAGACAAGCATCCAAAACATGTGATCTTCAGAGGGCTCCATTCTCCAGTTTTCCTCCTGGTCAACCTCGCTCCATTGCTGGTTCTTGCCAGCCCTGCTCTGCTGCAGGGCCACCGTGCAGGAGCCTGGAGTGCAAACCCAGCCTCATCCTCTCTGGGGTGCACACCCAGCCCTCGTCCCCTCTGCTCCTGCCCGGCTGGGGAAGCAGAGCTGCGTTTTCGGGAGGTGGTTCAGGGCTCTCTGTTTGTGTTACTGCATCCCCTCTGTCCTTTCTGGTTTGCTGGTGCTGGATCCTGTTCCCCTGCAGAACTCACGCCTACAGCGAAAAGGGCATTTGGGAAGCTCATTAAAATTCATGCAGAGTAATACTGTCCCATGTGAAGAAGTTTAATCTGAGACAGCCTTCAAGAAAGGCTTATTGCAGCCTCCTGCATCACCCACAAGCACTTTGGGGAAAAACAGGGAAGGGGAAGAGAGCGTTAGATAAGCTGCTTTAAAATGATCTTCATAATCCTCCAAATTAAAATGTAGTTTATTAAAGACAAGTTACAGATGCAGAACAACCCAAAAAAGGCTGGAAGTGGCCCTTCCCAGAGATAATTGATGCTATTCCTGCGCTGTGACTGGGTGTCACCGAGATCAAAGCTGTCCCCTGCAAGGAGCCAGTGCCACTGGTGGCACGAGATGCCCAGCCTTTCCCCCGTGCCTTGTCCCCAGGGAAGCTGGCTTTCCTCAGCACTGAAAGGAACATTAAGCAGTTGCTTGAAATTCAGTTTGACTCCCTCCTTGCCATGTTCCTTCGCAGCCATTGGTATGAGGCTTCCCCACCCCAAAGCAGCTCCTGCTTTTACTGGTGGAATGGCACAAAGGAGGTGAGAAGGAGAGTGGTTACTCAAGGGCAGCTCAGATCAGGGAGTGGCCAAGAAGGGCTGCTTTTGTGAAACTTTTTTCAAGGCCTGCCTACCAGTTTCTCATAAAAGGTGAGCCATAAAAAGCTTAACCTGTTGGATACTCCCCATCAGCTTGATTCTCACCTTGACACGCAGTTCTGCCACTGATGGCAGCAGCCTCTGTCAGTGGTAACGGGGTCAAGGCAAACAACCTTGGCAGGAATCACTAATGGACATCTCTTCAGATTTAAAGTACATTTAGCTGCTCATTCATCCCCCATCCCACGGTGCCCATCTCTCAGTCTGAAAGGGAATATTATCATACTTTCTTCCCAGGAGCCATGTGAGATTGCTCTCTGACTGCATATCCCCTTTTAGGATCCACATATGCAAAAGCAGAGCAATTCTTGTTCTCATTATCCTCAGGAAACTCTCTGCGCTCCAGGACATTCAATTGATGGCATTTTTCCAGCGTTAGACCGTGAAGCAGATTTAGTCTGGGCTGAGTTCAGTGTTTGCTTTGCCTCTAAGGCTGAGCCCTCAGCCTGTGTTTGTTAAAGAGGAGCTGGGCAGGAGATAGGTGGGGGAATTGGGGGGTGTGGGGCAGGAGTCAATCCCAGCAGGAACCTGCTCGGGTCACAGCCCCTCACTGCCCCCTCCCCACCTCAGGGAGCTCTGTTCCCTGTGCGGGTGGAAGCTCTTTCAGGTGGGGACCCAACTTCTCTTGCCCTGCTGTGAGGGCCGTGAGAGCAGGCGGGGTCTCCTGCCGATGAATTCCTGGGAATGCCTCTAGGTCCTGGAGCCTGGCTCTCCCAAAGGCTGCCCGCAGTCACCTGGGGGGGACGTGCCACAGCCTCAGGGGCTTGGAACGACTGCAGGGCCATTTGCAATCCCCAGCAGCTGGAAAGGGGCTGGATGGATGAGGCCAAGGCTGGCTGACCCCTCCGGCTCTGCTGCCCTCCCTCCTGAGTGATGGTTTATGCCAGCCCTCACCCGTCCAGGGGCTAATGAATCCACAGTTGTTCAATAACATGGCAAGCCCAATTGCTTCCCAGGGCTCAGTTCGTGGAGCTAAATGTTAGAGAACAGATGACAGGCACTGCTCCTCCCTCGGAGACAGCCCTGCCCAAACAGTGAGAGCCGGGAGAGGAAACATCCCGCAGCCCCTCCGTGGGAGGGTTCTGCTGCCACTGGTCCCTCCAGGGAATGGCGGGGACCTGGGGCCCCAAGCACTTGGCCTACAGTGTTGATAGGTAGGAGAAATTTTCTCAGATCCTTTTGTAAGTTCCCAAGCAGAAGGGTGACAGGGACAAATCGACCCACTGGGAGTCGATTTTCATTCCTCAACCAGCAGAAAGGTCTGGGTGTTTTTCCTTCCTGAAGCAATCTGGTCTCAAATCAGATGTGAACAAGACAGACACAGGTGATGTTTTACACACCTTAGGGAATAGGCTGGTGCTTCCATAGCTTCCAGTGCCCCCCAGAGCCATCCTCATCAGAAGAGGAAGGGTGGGTGTGATGGAGCCGCCCTTGGGAAGAGGAGCCGGGGTCAGTGAGCACAGACGGACTGAGCAGATGCACGGGGGGAGATGCACGTCCTGAGAGAGGCGGAAGGCTGGAGCCACGGGGGATGGCTCCGCGTGTGCTGTGTGCGAACCTGAACCAGCAGCTTCTCTGATAACCAATATGCCCTGGCGAGTTTCCTGCCCTCCTCCCGAGGGCCAGAGGAGCCCGAGGCTGAGGAGGCAGCAGGAGCCACTGGCAGAGTGGTGCCAGGTGAGCAGAGCTCTGCCAGCCCCTCCTCGAGGCAGCAAGTTTAGACGAGCTGAGAACTTCAACTCTTTATCTTTCTTTAAGGTTCATTTTTGGCTTGTGTTTTGCTGTCTGCTTCCAGAATTTCCCCCTGGTATTCCAGTATTTCCATGCTCCTGGGCTCCCAGTAGCACAAGCACTATCTCTGTTTTTTTTGCACTTTTCAACACTTGCTATGGATCTTTGCCAAGGAACCTGATAGGTTTTTTTTTCCATTTAAGGGAAAGAATTTTGGGCTATAAAAGAAAATCTCCATTGTACCTAAAGTGTTTTCAGTCTGGAAAGAAAATCCCTGGAAACCGAGGGAAGTCCTAAAGGGACATAATGGGAAACACTCTGCAGCAGAGGCAGTTTATTGTGCACGATTGCCTTTCCCACTCCCAAGGACAAGTACAAGGCCTTTGGGCTGCAAGAACAATATGGGCTATTGTTACATCTTAGAGCTCGTTTCAGAATGTGAAACTCATCCACTGGGAACCAGCCAAAACTCGGGGGCCACCAAAGCTGCTGCTGCCCTCTCTGTGGGACACCCTGTGTGCCACATGCCATGGCTGTGGCGGGGCCAGGAGCCTTCTTTGCTCACAGCCCTTTGTTTTCTGCCAGCAGTAAGATGATGGAACCCAGCCTTCCCTCTTGCTTCACAGGACGGACAGGGAGATGCCAGACTGCCACAGGGCACAGGTGTTTGGGAAGGTGTGATACTTTTCCTTATGCAGGCAGAGGAGTTACTGCAGATTGGCAGAGAGGTATTTATTTCCACATTTTAGGCTACAGCCCTTTCATGCTGTAGCTCAACAAACACTGCCTTACAGACCTGTTCTGCCTGGCAGTGAAGTTCAATGTCTGTGCCACTGAATGCAAGCCCGGGAGAACTTATCTTCACTGTGCTCTGCATATTTCCTCTGATGTACTTGGGGTTTAAGGTGTTTCCTTGTGAATAAATGCTGTAATACCCAGAGAGAAATGAGGTTTGCACAAACGACACCCAAACATTTGGTTGGCTCCATAGACTGGGGAAATAACAAACCATAAATTAAGTTTGCAAAGCTCGGAGTACAAAAATATCAATTGAAATGCATATCCAAACCAAGAGTGGGTGAAACAACCTTGGAGAAGAGCGAGCAGGATGCACATTTCTGCATCTTCAGGCCTGCACTGCCCCTTGCTGACAAACTCTTCGTGTGGGACAAGAAATGCTGCAGGGAACAGATGTCCTGGGGGTGGAAACATCCTCTCCTCTCCCCAGACTCGTGGATCACCCCAGGCAGAGCCAGCTGGAGGGACTGCCCTGGGCAGGGCTCCCTCTCCCAGTGTCCTCGGTACCATTTTCAGCACCGGCCAGCAGAGCTGTGTGCCAGGGGAGCTCCCGGCGCTGGAGGAGCCCGTGCTGCCCCGCTGCCCCCTCGTGCCCCTGCAGGCCTGGCTCTCCAGCTCTTGGCAGAACACGTGAATGGCAGTGGCAGCGGAGCCTGGATGATGCAGGAAGACACAAATGCCCTGCTAAGAAAGCCAAGGTGCCTCTCCCCCAGTGATTTAACGAGTGAATCTGATGCATCTCCCTGCATTAGGCTGCTTGCCATCTTCCCTCCCGGCACCACGAGGGGAGATAATGTCAGTGCTGACAAACCCTTCCTCCCCGATGGCACCTGCCAGCTGGGAGTTTCAAAGCGTTTTGTAGTCATGCACAGACCGAGTTCCCGGTCCTGATCAGGGGTTTGTCGCTGTTGTAAAGAGGAGTAAGGTAGGGTCTGGAGGTGAAATGATGACAAAGCAACAGGAGAGCTGAAGTGCTCTGAATATTGCCCTAATGCCTGTCCTGTACTGGAAGTATTCATGGGGTAGGAGGAGCTACTTCACTGGAGGGGCACTGGGCTGGGATTAACCTGGTCAACAAGTTTTATTCCCTGTTCTTCCTTCCATCCCTTTCTGGGTGATCTATATCCTTATTTCCTCATCTCCAAAAGGAAGGTAGTGACCAGCTTCTTGCAATAAATTCCTAAATAGACAGCTGATAGACAGTTGTGTGAAGCACTGGACAAAAGCCCTGTTTGGGATTCCAGAAGGTGACCTCTCAGGAAGATGCAGGCATTCAAACACCACATATAACAGTCCAGCGCTGACATTGAGAACACTGGGCATCAGGAGCCAGGAACGGGTGAGACAAGCATAGAGAATGGGGGAAAGCAGCACCGGAGGTCATTTTTCCTAGTTAATCACATAAAATCAAACACCAGGCTCCAATTTCAGGAACTGTCACTAGAGTCCAGGAGCCACGAGCAATCAAGGCAAGAGAAGGGCGCAGCTGAGTACCCCGGTACACCGGCCCAAACAGGTGAACTGCATTAAGTGGCACTAATTGGTACTAATGGAGCTCCAGGCTGCTGGCGAGGGCTATTTCCTCTGCTGGGAGTGAAGGAAAGAGACGAGAGCGACAGCCTGGCAGAGCGATACTTTGGTTGCTGTGCCCTTGCCTGGAAAGCCGATGTTTTCTCTATTTCTGCTGCGTTTTCAGGTTAGTAAAGGCTTTGTATTGTACTTGTCGTCCTAATCGGCAGCAGAGACCCACTGCTGCTCCTTCTCTCTGTTTCCGCCGATGTCCGCGACCATCGCTGCGGGCTCGCTCCTCGGCCGGGCGGGGGGCGCGGGCCCGGTTCGCCCCGGGGCCCGGTGGGCTCGGGCTCGCCC
>VWZN01018309.1:324021-401766 GCA_013396955.1 Regulus satrapa
GGGCGGACAGCGCCGCCGCCCCCCCGCAGATTAGCGGCGCGGGCGGGGACCCACGCGCGGCCTCTCTTGCAGCTCCGGGGCATGGAGGGGAAGGAGAGGTGAGGAGAGCCGGCCCTGCCCTGCCCCGCGCCGCGCCGCCGAGCGCCCAGCCCGACGGGGACCAGCGATGCCTCTGGGGATGAACAAGCATGGATCTCGCTCTACTACCTCTTTGCCGCCGGACCCCACCGAGATCGTCAGGAGCAAGGCCTGCTCCCGAAGGGTCAAGCTCAACGTGGGGGGGCTGGCCCACGAGGTTCTCTGGCGGACCTTGGACAGGTTGCCGCGGACCAGGCTGGGTAAGCTCAGAGACTGCAACACGCACGACTCCCTCATGGAGATCTGCGATGACTACAACCTGGAGGAGAACGAGTACTTCTTCGACAGGCATCCCGGGGCGTTCACCTCGATCTTGAACTTCTATCGTACCGGCAAGCTGCACATGATGGAGGAGATGTGCGCCTTGTCCTTCAGCCAGGAGCTGGACTACTGGGGGGTGGACGAAATCTACCTGGAGTCTTGCTGCCAGGCCCGCTACCACCAGAAGAAAGAGCAGATGAATGAGGAGCTGAAGAGAGAAGCGGAGACCCTGAGGGAAAGGGAAGGGGAGGAATTCGATAACACTTGCTGTGCTGAGAAAAGGAAAAAGCTCTGGGACCTCCTGGAGAAGCCCAACTCCTCCGTAGCGGCCAAGGTAAGCGTTCCACGTCTCTATTGCCCCTGGCTCGCGACTGATGATGCTCACCTGAGGCGCTGCCCTTGCTTTACTGTCTGGGCACTGTGGCTGGATGGATGCTGTGAAGGAAGGAGAGGAAGGTCTCTCAAGTACAAATGAATTTCAATGGTTTTTGGGGTGTTTTTTGGTTGTTTGGAAGGGATCTGGTTTGAGTGTCGCTGGCGCTGGCCGGTGTGGGAGAAGCTCCTCTGAGCAGTGGGTCAGCGTGCAAAGACTGCTGCAGCTGGACATTTTAGACTTGCTACCCGCTGGCCTGTGTTGGTGCAGTTCGTAATAGAGATTTCTTTGGGCCTAACATGTGAGTCTTCTGCTGCTTAACCAAATTGGTTTCAAGATGCCACTTCTGCTTGAACTCTTAGACCCAGGTGCAGTGAGGAAACAATGCCTTCCATTCCTGGGCTTAATAATTTAATTTTTAAAAAATTTTTTTTTGGTTTTTTTTTGTGAAATGTATCTCCTAGTTATTTGTATCATGCAATCTTAGGCTGTGTTTCTGCTAAAGCCGGTGTTTGAATTTTATCTTTACCTGATTCCAACCTTTTTAAAGTCTTCCCTGTGCAAGTGATGCAGCTCTGTCTCTGTCAATAGCTGAAGAGCTGCTTGCTCTGAAGTTGGTTCCAGTGGACAGATCTACTTGAAGGCATTTTGAAGATCCATATTGAGAGAAGCCAATGTCAGAGTTGGCTCTGATAATTTAGCTGCCTCATGTTAGTCACATTTTCTTTGGTGAGGAAAATCTCTGCGAGCACAGTGATTCAGTAACCATGGGGACAAAAGTGAAGGGGGGGAGAGGTTGAAAACTGTGGGATGAATAACTGAAAAGCATGAGAGACTGAGCAGTAGGGACCAAAACTTGAATTTTCTACATACCCACGTCCTCAGTGTATGGCAGAGAAGTCACAGGAAGCCCTGTCTACCTCTGTAATGCACCTGTCTCTGCACAAACATCTGCAAACGCAGACCTCGGCTCCATCCCTTAGGAAGTCTGGCTTGGATGGGCTGCTTGTGAGAACAGACTTCTTTACCTCTTGTTTTCCTCTTCTCAGAATGCTGCACATCACGAACCGAGAGCCTGCATGAAACTTTGGGGAAGGGATTTGATGAGGTGTGGACTGGCTCAGCCTGGCATGGGAAGGGGAGGCATGGTCTGCCTGCTGAACCCGTTATCACTTTTTTAATGTCAAGCAGAGCCCTAGAGTGTCTGTCTCTCCAGCGGCACAGATGACACTGTGATGAACACATTAATAATTTATAGGGCTCCTTTGGCACAATCCTGGAATCCTGAAACTCAGGCCTCGGGCTTTGCTGTCTGTGGCACTGACTCAAAATCCATTAGAGACTGTTGATGCTCATGATTTATTGTATATGAGCAAGGGTCATTCTTGCCAAATAAGTGTCTTTTGTGATTTATAAATGAAATACTCTAGCTTCATTTTCTGAGAAAATTCTCGGAGTAAGTGCACCTGGCATTGCAGGCTCTGGATTAATTGAGAGGGGATGGTAATGCATCATTATCCTTAGCATTTAAAGCTGCCATCTCTGCCTTCATTACTGCGATGAAAGTGATGCTGTGTGTTCTCCGGATTCAAATATTCCAGCAGTTCCCAAACACAGATTCCCACTCGTTTCATGTGTCAGCAGGGCAAACAGGCCTGATGAACAATGAGCTTAGCAGGCAGGGCCAGCAGTGCTGCTAAGCCTGCTCCTTATCCGATTTGCTCCCTGCTGGTGGGTAGCCTTTCCCTCGTGCCACAGTTCGCCCTTTGCTGTGATCTCAGTCCGCACACTGAATAGGTTGGACTCCACCTTCTGAGGGAAGGCCGTGGGGAGAGGGACTTGGCGGCCTGCCCCGTTGTCTGACCTCTCCAGCTGTGCCCAGCTCCCTTTCAGGCTGTGTGTGCCCCTGGCTGGCAGGTCCTGGCTGCTCGGTGCAGGTCCTGGCTGCTCGGTGCAGGTCCTGGCTGCTCGGTGCAGCCCCCGGGAGCTCCTGCCCCCCTCCGAAGCCAGACTCCCTCTGCTGTGCCAGAGCTCACACCGTTCCCGTGGAACGGCAACAAAGCAAACTGTTGTGAGGTTTGAATGTCCCGCAAGGTCCTAAAACTGCTCTTGGGGAAATCTGAACTACTCTTGTGTATTTTCTCTCTTCAGACTTGTGCAGCTCAGTGCGAAGGTGACAAATACAAGATACCTTTGTGTTCTCTTTAAGAGTCCAGGGAATGGCTACAGGTGCAGGTTCTCTCCCCCCACCCAGGCCAAACCAGGGTCTTTGGCTGTCAGCACTGGCTGTATTTTAACATTTTCTGAACAGAGCCTCACCTGACCCCTCCGGACCAGCTTACTCCAGGGTAATACTGGGACCAGTTAAGCAGACAGAGTTGGGTTTTATTTGTTTGGTTTTCAGGGATTTGGTTTTGCCTTTTCTTAATTCCTGGATGTTTCTTGTTGGCTTTGTTTTTTATGAATTTTATTTTTGTTATTTAAGTGGGATAATATGTGGCATAATACCCCAGGGTATAAAACAGCATTCAAATAAGGGAAGAAGGATCTCCCAGACCTTAGTTTTTGTTGCCTTCTTACCCACTGGAGATTTACCTGTGTCTTCTGGTTACTCTGTCTTTTAAACTGACCACCTCATGGCACGGGGGTCTTCACGTGAGAGGTTTTGTCCTGTACGTGACTGGGGAGAGCCCTCCTGGGTTTTCCCACTCCCTGAGAGGCCCCGGCTTTGCCGAGGAGGTGTTGGGGCCCCGCTGGCACCCCGCAGCAGCCGAGGGGCACAGCCCTGTCCCTCTGGGAGCTGGCAGAGCCCCAGCCCGGCCCAGGGGCGGGCAGGGCACCCAGTGCCCAAACTGGTTCCAGTTCACCCCCAGTGCCTTGGGCTGGGGTGCTCTGTGCTGCTCTGACTCACCTGCCCCGAGGGAAACTCCTGTGCCCAAAATGCAGCTCTTGAGGGACTTGCCCTCTGCCAAATGAAAAATAAAAAAATCCAACAGTTATTAAATAAAACTTTGCGTTCATGTCCGTCTAACCTTAGAATATGTTTTAAAGGATCTGAATCTCCCATTTCCTGTGGTTGTTTGCCTGCATATCCCTGAGAAACATTCAGGCAGGCTTTGTGGATGCTTTCCCCTCTTCTGCAGTCACTGTTTTTGCATGTTCATGCTTATTTTTATCATTCTCCCAGTCTATCTTAATAGTTTGGTGGCTGATTCTTGTTGTTTGGTTTTCTTTCTTTCTTTCTTTTTTTTTTTTTTTAATAGTATTCTTCGTGTACTTTGGTGTATTCACAACATCCATTTTTAACCACAGAGGACTCTGGTGCTTGCTTCTGTCATGGTTTACTCTAGAAGCTGACGAGGTGCAGATATTTTCTGGAGTAGCTCTTACACTTTGCTGCACGGCAGTTTTCCTTTTGTCAGGAGAGCGAAGCAGCTCTCCAGAAGCCGAGCAGAGCTGCTGCTTTTCCTCGGGGCGTGGTGTCCATGCCAGGGCCGTAGTGGTGAGCACCGCTCCAGCATTCGGGTTTGGGCTTTCAATCCTAATTGCTCCTTCCCTTGCCAAGGCTAAGCTTGGGCAGCTGGTTCCTGTCACCCTCAGCCCAGCTGCTGCTCCTGCCTTGCCAAAGTCCCTTCTGAAGCTGCTGCTTTCCACTGACCGAGGCAAGCTAGGGCCCATGGGTCACTCACCTGCCTGGCCCGTGGCAGAAGCTGCCTAGCTGTAATTCCAACGAGACTTCATGTGATAGCCTGAAAAAATGAAAGACTGCGGTTTTTCAAGCTCTCTAGTATCAACAAATAACAAATTAGAGCAACTCAACATCTTAGATTAGCATCTATGGTTCTGGAATTTTTCTGATCACCTGGACCTTTCCAGCAACTCTGCAAGACCATTGCCCTTTTTGCCTCTTAAGAGGAAAGTATTTATTTTCCTCCTTCAGTCCTTACAAATTATTTCCCCGATCAATATTTGAGCAATTAGTGTTGCATGGGGTGTGGGGGGGGAAGTCTGCTCGTCTTACAGACTCCTCTGCATGTGCTGGTTTCATCTATTTTTCTCTTGCTGTCCTGAAGGCTGAGAAAAACACGATGACATCACCCATTTTGCAAAAAGCTTCTCTGCATATCTGCATGTCAAGTAGGATGTGCACTTCCTTTCCTCCTCGCTGCCTCCACTTCCCACTTGTCCCTGTCCTGTTGGGAGCTCAGCTGCAGTGATCCCTCCCTTCTGACAGGCTATTTCTCATCTTTTCCCCTGCTCCTGCTATGCCTCAGCCAGTGCAATAATATCACATTTATCCTTGAAAACATGCAACTCCAATTCGGTAATCTCATTATGCATGCCTCTACATTCCTTGAACAGCTTTTCTCTGCTGCCCACTGCTCTCTGCTGCTAATCTCTGGGTGCATTGCTTAGGGACTGGGGAGGATGCTCTGTAAGCTCTTTTCTTATTATTGTTGATAGTGTAGAGACAAAATAAGAATGATAAAAGCCTCTTGGAGATGCATTTGCTACATCTAGAGCGTTCTTCCCCCACATGGGCTTTCTATTCCTGGCCCTCCCTTATGGTGTGCAGTTTTCATTCATCTCGAAACCTGCCTGAATATAGCATTTGGCAGAGGAAACCCCTCTCCCGAATTGCAGGGGTCACATCTTAGCCATGTCCTGTCTGTCTCTGAGGCTGCCATCACAGGGCAGATGTTGACTTTGACTATTTAGGGCAGATTGACCATATTTTGCCTCCATCTGTAACTTTTTTTAGTGTGATGCAGCCACTGCCTTGGCTTTTTTGCTATATATAGGAGATTTTTCCCTTCATCCAAAATAAACTTGTATCTTCAGAGCTCCTCAAAAGCAGAGCCTCATTCCAAAGCCTCTCCCCTGGGTTCAGGGATCTGCCCCTTTGGTCTGTAGCTTATCGCTGGGCCTCCAGCACAGCCCTATCCTGTGGGCACACAAGTGATTTCTGTTCTGGATCAATCTCTTTTCATCCTGCAGCTGCTTTCTGGGTCTTGTCCTTCCAGTGGACTTAAATCTTTTGTCCGGGGAGCCCTAATTCCTATGTTTAGTTCCCTGCAACATCCTCTGTGTCCGTCTCAGTAATGGACCTTCCCACGGTGTATTGGGGTCCTGCCAGTTCCCAGAACTCCTCTCCATTGCAGCCTGCACAAATTCCCAGCCTGGGGAGAAAACCCCCAGCCCCACCCTAGTAAAACTGCCAGTTTGGTGGTGGTGGTGGTGTCCTGAGGTTCTTTCCTGCCTCTAAAGAGCCTGGCTGGCAGTCTGGCCTGGCCCAAGGTGCCGTGTCCTGCATCTCTCCTGCTTTGGGATGCATCTGCCACAGTGAGCTTGTGCTGAGCTCTCCGGGAGGGCTCCTCGTCTTTCAGAGGTGATGCTTTCCCCAGAGCTGCTCTTTCAGCCCGTGCACCCAGGCAGGCACTTGCCTGGCACTCCTTGTGAAGATGGTTTGGGTTCAGCCTTTCTGATGCAAGCCTCGCAGCTCTGTGGTCTCTAGAGAATTCTACAAAAGGGAAGTTCATTGTTGGGCCCTGTATGTTGTTTGATGTGCTTGCCATCCAGTCCAGGGAGTACCAGTGTGCAGGAACGGCTGTGTTGGTGCACTCCTGGATTTTTACCTTCTCTGTAGCTTCCTGCTAGGAGAACCTGGAGTGAGTTTGTGCTCCTGCCCGAGCATCCACATCCAGGAGAGCCTGCCTGCCTGCCTCTGGAGGGAAGTGGCAAGCTTACATGCTTGGGCTGAATTCCTTGGAGGATGTGTGCTATAGGAGTATAGTTGATGCTATTTTTAAAGCACCAGCTCTCATTTGTACCTTTGGAAAAAAATCTCTGAGAAATTAATTCCCCTCACTGCTCAGTGTTCTCCTATCCTGTTCAGCCTGAGAGCAGACAGGGTTTGAGGTGCCAACATCACCAGTCAAAAAGTAGAAAGCCTTGCAACAATGGAAAATTCCTGTTTTGTTCAGCTGTAACTGCAGAGGTTTAGTAATGATGGGATTCAGAAGAGAAGTGCTGGGCCCCAGGGTCTGCTGGTGTGGTGTAGTGTGCACAAGGTGCAGGTGTAGCTTTGGTAGGTACCCGTGTAAAGCACCTGCACGTGTGGCCAGGCCCTGCCCTGCCCTGTGCTGACCTCCACAGGGTCCTACCGGGCTCTGCAGAGGCACAGAGAGCTCTGTGGAAAAATCCATCCTTCCCTTAACTCTTCTTACAGTGGATAAATATCCTTGCTGTCACATTCTTCCTTTTGCCCATTTCTCCAATCACAATTTCCTTCTGATTTCTCATGATGTGAATGCCCCCATGGAGAGGAATAACCCAATGTTACTTTTACAACATGAGCATTGCTATTTGTCATTGCTAATGGCAAAATATTTATGTCAAGGAAAGTTCACAGCTGATCACTTAGTTCTTACGATAAACACAGTCACTGTGATTTACTCTGTGGAGAGATCTGGCAGCAGCAGAAGCACAATGGGGCCATGGTGTTTGAGCAAGGCATTAATTTGAGCCTGCTCTCCAGAAGCTCTACGGAGATGCTGCCATGTTAAGGCAGACATGGATCAGATGCCGTGAGAGGTGTGTGGTTTAGTTCCTACATCACCCAGAGGCTCCTCTGGGCTGTGTAGGTTTCCCAGGGCTGCCCTGATGGGGCAGAGCTCTGGGGCCAAGGGCTCCGTGGCTCCACACTGCTGTGCCAGGGCCTGAGGAGCTCTGCCCTCCGCTCAGTCCCTCGTGTTCCCCTCCTGGCATTCACAGTCACTCCGTGCAGCAGTCCTGAACCTTGTGGTGAGCTTCCCCTGAGCTGGCCTCTGCTGTCTCCCCACTGTCCTGGCTTCTCTTCTGGCCTCTCCTGTCTCCTACTCATCCTGCCACATGCTGGATGTGTTTGCCAGCAGGCCATGGTGAGGTCTTCTGATTTCTAATGAGAAATTCTACCCTCTCTTGTAGGGAGAGCCTGGGAGAGGGCTGAGGTGAGCTTGGTGCCAGGCTGTGGCCCCTCCCCATGCAGGTTTATTTTCGAGGTGCCCAATAACACCAGCAGCCCCAGTCCTGTGTCTGTGGAGGGTAAAACTCCCGGGGAGTGTATTGGGAACAGATGAGTATTACAGTGTCTGTGCTCATCAAGCAAAGCTCTCAAAGTGCTTTGAAAAGATGGATTAGTTAAGGCCAGGACAAACCTGTGATATATGTATTATCCCCATCTTAAAGTGAGGAGGTGACCATTGCCCAAGGTCAGTGAGGAGGACTGGGCAGCGCTGGGGGAACTCTGGCTTCCCACTCTCCCATGGCACCAGGACATTTTCACGGGCTGGATGAGCTTCCTGTGATCACTGGCACAGCCCCCCATGAGATCTTACAGAGGGAGAGGGGCTGGCAGCCCTCTGACCGTTTATCCAAGGGGATGGAGAGAGGAACCAATGCACTCGTTGTTTAAGCACAGGTTTTCCTACTGAAATGAGCCCAGCCTGCACGGGAAAGTGCTGGAAACCTTTGAGGGACGAGTGGTTACAGAAAAATAGCACGTTTTCCTCTGCTTGAGCTGAAAGCAGAAGGTCTGTAGCGGGGTGTTTCCATGCAGCTCTGGCTCTGGGGATGCTGCTGAAGTGTTTTGAGCAGCGAGGGAGTGCAGATGTCAGATAACGCAGAGAAGAACCTGTGCTGTGAGATGATCCAATAAACCATCATATTTATCTGCTACACTGTGTATTGATGTGTATGAACATACACTGAACCTGCCCATGGGGATTCCTTTTTGCCAAACTTAACCTCTACAAGGAAGATATTTATTTTCAATGAAGAGCTAATCTGTGCAACAGGCGCTGCTTTGATCACAGCAGAGGCGATGGATGACCCAGGTGTTACTCAACAGGAGCCTCCTCAGACACCCCAACTGCCCCTTTGGTAGAAACAGAGTGCAGAGCATGGGCTTGGGTAGTCTGGGAGCTCCTTTCAAGGTCTTGAACATGGATTTGCATTTTTTAGCGCGTTTCCCTTTTCTCCATTCGCGAGTCTCTCCCAGTCCCGTTGGGATTCCCGGGAGTTTCTGCTGAGGTTTGCAGTTATTCTGGTCCCGGTGATGTGGGCTATTGGTCCCAGGGCTGTGGCTGCTTTGTGACCCTTCCCTGAGCTGCTGGCACTGCAGGGGGGCAGGTGTCCTTAGCTCAGCACTCGGGCTCCTGGTTGTGTGTTTGGGCAAGCTAAATGATCAGCAAAGCCTAAACCAAGCACTTGCTCATACTCAGCTAATGTTGACAACATCCATCAGCTATCTCTCTAATCTGGTAAAAAACCTACATCCCTAACAAACGCTGGTGAACAGTCAAAGCAAATTGAAGGAACAAATAATTTGAAAGTTCTTTTTTTCTGTTGTACATAATCAGTTCCTGTTATTATGAGTTGAACTTACTCAATAATGTTTGGACTAGGATTTGTGCAGTGTCTCTAGCCAAAAGCACAGATTAGTTTTGTTTTATTTTATTTAAGTCCATTTGCTCTTGTTCATTTCTGAACAAAATGGAGCTGTAAATTTCATTTGCAGTACATAAACAGCACAAACACCAGGAATGCTCTCTCGTTGGTACTGATAGGCAAAATGCTTCTAAAGCATGATGATCCTAACCAAATGTTCAGACTCAGATTCCTTGTGTGTATCTCTTTTAAAAACCCTCTTACTTTGCTAAAAGAATAAATTGCAGGTGTGAGTAAAGAGGTCTGTTGCAGCATCACCACTTAAAATCTTTTGTAGGGGCAGAAACTGTAGTAGGCACCCTTCCCATGGCAAGGAATCTTTTCCATGCGCCAGCGGAGCTTTGCTTGGCTGGTTCAGTAGTATCCAATGGCAGCGTAAACAGGGAATGGAAACATGCAGCAGCACCAGGAGCAGCAGCGTGGGCCCCTTTTGTATTAGTGTGTGTGCTCTTTTCCTGTCCTTCTCTGCAGTGCTGCGGTGTCTGTCCATCCCTGCCATCCGAGTGCATCGTGTGTTTGTCCTCCCAGCTGCCTTGTCGAGCAGAGCAGCGTCGCTCTGGTTTATCTGGAGAGGCTTCTCAGGGTGTGTGATGGAGAAAGGGGCAGAGCTGTCATTCACCCCTAATCTCTGGGCCCCCCCATGGGTCCCAGCCATAAGTGTTCAAGCAGCAGCTGGAATACATGAGAGCTGACCCCTTCTGTGGAGCTAGGAATCCATCTGAGATGGGGGTTCTACATATTTCTGGGAATTGGCTTCGTGTCTGGCACGTTCTCAGCCCTGAGAAACGTGGTTTGCACAGGTGTGATTCTTCTGTTTGTTTGGAAATGTCCATCTCTTGCTCTGCACACTTCATTGCTCCTCAGGGCGTGCTTTTGGCAACCGTAGTGACCACACATTAAACAACTTCTCTGCTCCCTGTAATCGGTGCATTTGACCACTTCCACTGGTAGCAATGTCTGCAACATTCCTGAGCTTCTCTGTGTCTGGCTACTCTCAAACACGACGGGTTCCTCAGGTGTCTGGATGCCGAGGAGTGGAACTCGCTTCCTCAGGCAGTGCTTGCTGTCTGCCTCCCTGCTGGAATAAGGAGCTTTCACTCCTTGTTTACTTACTTGAGAATTTTTGGTAAATCTGTCCTTCATAGCATAAAAGTTGAATCTTTTTAGAAAATAAAAGGATAAAAAAAAAAAAGAAGCGTTCTCTTCCCTCCTGTCAATGTGCCAGAAGTTTATTAATAATACATAATAATGATACGTTGTGTTTCTTTAGCTGCTTTCATGTGAGGATCTAAAAGTGCCTCACAAACATTAATTAAGTAATCCTCACGCCTGCCTGGTGCTGTAACTATTGCTATCAATCTGCACTGAAATGTGACAATGCGGAAGACACAGTAAATAAGAAAATCTCCCAGACACAGGCAGGAGCAAAGCTGGTCTGGAAAGGCAAAGCAGGCTGGAGCAGATGCCATCATTCTGTGGCTGGAGTTTGTGTGAGTCTGGCAGTTTCCCTGCCAGTGCCTCGGTGCAGCTCCTCTGGAGCCCAGGGGTGCTGGACACAGGCTGGGCACAGCAGACAGGAGATTTTCTTGACCAATGCAGTATTTTCTCTGCTGGCAGGAGGAAAGTTGTGATTGGCAGCAGACCCTGCGTCCTGGTTGAGAGCAGCAGAGCTGGTGGCAGGAGCTCTCTCTGAAGCAGCCTCAGAATGGGATTTACTGATCCTTGCCCCGAGAGCCTCTTTGTTACCCTGGGCAGGAGGGGCAGCCCAGCAGGTGCACGCAGTGTCCCACAAAGGGTCTCTCTAACCCTCAGCTGACCACACAGGGGACCTTCTCAGGTTTTATGGTGTCCCCACATCATGTTGCTTCTTTCTTCTGCTCACAAAGTGGGGGCATCCCTCAGGAACCGTTTTTGTTAGGGTAGAGCAGAGATGAAAAGTAAATGAACAGCACGTTCTGTCAGCAAGTGCCCCCTCAGTTTGCAGCTGTAGCTCACGCCTGGCCAGGGTGCTGGATGAACTCAGGGTAGCCAGCACAGAGTCATTCTTTCCCCCGAGGCTCCCAGGTGAGAGTGGTTGGTGTCAGCAGGTTTTGCAGTGCTCAGCTGAGAGCAGCTTGGGCAGGCGCTGCCTGTTGCTCTGAGGCAGGTGGGCTCCCACAGCTGCAGCCTGGGCTTGCCCTGGGAAGGAGCTGGCAGGTTTGGGGTGTGCTCAGAGAGGAGGTGTCAGTGTCGGGAGGGACTGCCAGGAACTGGCCCAGTTTCCCAGGAGTGCTGAACACCCTGTGGTACCACCAGAGCCCTCAGATACATCAAACTCTGAGTTCTCTTCTTGGAGGAGCTGTCAAGTGACATGACTGGCATTTGCTTTTGGTTTATTTTGATGAAGTGGTGGATTTGGTGACTCCAGGTATATTGGATCCTACTTGCTGTTATTTTGATCGTTAAAACTAAATTTGAAGCAGATGAAGTGTAGTCTAGGAATTATGATTGATTCCTCCTGGTCAGAGCCCTGCTAGCCCTGCCTTGGCCAAAGCAGGTGTTACCAAAGGGAGTTTTTGAGGACCGAGAGCCTCATGCATTCTCCATGCCAGCCAAGGTACTGACAGAGCCAGCACTCGTTGTGTGTTCTGGCCATTCCTGACCTCTCCTGTCTGTGGCTCAGCAGGACAGGATACTCCTGGCAGGTATTTCCCCCAGACATAAGATGGGCTGCATCCTAGAGCACATCAGGTGCTAATTGACATTTGTTTGTGCTCTCTGTCGGTGTTTACACACAATGTGATTCTATAGGTGTAACTTTAGAATCCCTGCAATCCCAGGGAATGGTCTCACTTAACAGCTGCAGCCCTGGCCAAAGCTCCAGCACATGCCTGCTCAAATATCAGACTTTCATCATGCTAGGCAAGTGCATGGGGTCTCACCAGAGGGGTCTTTGGCCTCTCTTCCCTCTCTGCTGAGCACTGGGGCAGGTGCAATTCCATTATCTTTGCATGTTCATTAAACCAAAGAACACATTTGCTGAAGTTTCCGTCTATGAATGAACGGGCATGAACGAAACCCACTTGACTTAATAGTTACTTCTGAAGATGCTCTTAAGAGCTTCTGTAAAGTGGCTGTGAAATACATCTTAGTTTGCACTGTCTCCTGGAAAATTTGCTTATGGTCCAGATAACTCGAGCATGGCAATGCCACTTCCAGGAGTTATAGATGTAATGAATTTAATCCATAAACTCTTTGTAGGAAGTTGTGTCTTTTTGTTTCGTGTTTATATAGCACTAAGTACAACAGGGTCTTGGCTCACAGCTCGCGCATGCTCCCCCAAAATGAGTAATAAATATGTTTTACAGAGAAAGCAGAGCTGCTGCAGGAAGGTACGGGGTCAGTGTCCCTCATTGCTGGTCCCAGGGCAGATCCCTGGCTGTGTGCCCAGCAGGAGGGGCAGGAGGAGCCTGCTCAGCACTGCTCGCCCCTGCTGGGGTCCAGCAGGGCTCTGAGCAGGGCTGGGGGGCCACTGGGACCCCAGGCCGGGGCTGGGGCGAGTGCTGGGCTCTCTGCTGTGCTGGCCCTGCCTGCTGTGTCCCGCTGCCAGAGCACCCCGGGGCACTGTCCTGGGGCTCTCCGAGCCCTGGCAGCCCTGCAGTGCCTGCTGCCACCGTCCTGCTCTCCTTTGAGAGGGAAGGAGGGCTGTACCCGCAATTGCTGTGATTTCACCTACAAATCCAGTGGCTGGAATGTGTGAATGCCTCTTGAAGTTTATAGGAGCAGTTACTCAATCTGTGTGTGTAAAAGCAGGATAACTGCGTGAGGTGCAGTTGTGTGTGGAAATAGTCAGCAAATCAGAACCTTTCTCTTAGTAATTCATTATCCTGAGGGAAATGACATCTCTTCCTAAATTTATTCTTTTTTCTTTTCGACCAGGCCCTAAAGCCGTCCTTTGCTATCTTATCATCCCTTGTACGTTATCTCCTACCTGTTGGAATAGTTCTTTTCCTTAGCATTTGCCAGGGGAATAAGCCATCACACTGGCAGAAGGCTCCTTCTTCCCGCTCACAGAAATGAATGATCGTTTGCATTAAAAGCACACTGGAACCCCCTGTTACAAAGGCTGCTTCTTTCCGTGAAAGTCCTTCCCTGCTGACCTGCTTGCTGCTGTCTTTCCCAGGCTGTCTCTGTCTCTGCAGTAGCTCTGTGTGCCTGAGCTCAGCTCCGTGGCTCTGCTCTGCCTTGGAGCAGTGTTTTCCCAGAGTGAGGGGACAGCCTGCCTGGCAGAGCCGTGCCTGCTGCCAGCACACCTGGGCCAGGGCTTTGCTCTGAGCTCCAAGAGGGGAGGTTTAGTCTTTTGCGCCCCTGACCAACATCTGCAAATCTCTCTTTGCTTTTCCCGTCCTTGTCTGGTTGGACACAAATCCTTTGGACACTGCTCCTTTTCCCTGTGCTTGTACATGGGAGCCCTAACTCAAGGGGCAAAGCAAAGTCTGTGTTTTCACTGCCCTGCTGGTACAGCACCATTTCTGCCTGTGCTCCTCAGAAGGAGCACAAACAAAGCTGCCTTTGGCCAGCTGTCTCCTTGTTGATTTAGCATCCTAGGTGGTCAACAGCTAATGATTAATCTTAAATGTCACCTCTTTTCCTCTCAGACGGAGTCCTTAAACTGTTGGGATGTGTGAATACGTTTTAAGTAAAGCACTGATCCCTGTGCCAAGGAACAGAGCAAGAGTGGCAACGCTCCAGCCTTTGCACCTGTTCTGGTTTGCTCTTTGTGTGAAGTGCTGCATAATTGTCTTCTTCATTAGCTGCCTGCTGGATTCTGGTTTGTGAGGGATTAAAAACTCCAATGAATATGGATTATTTCAAATGTTTTCCTTTGGGACACTGTCCAGAATGAAGATTTTTGGAGCTACATGTTTGTGTAATAACAAGGGATGGAAGATGCCTTCCCTCACCCCTTTTCAAAGTTATCTGTTCAGAGCAAGTGTCAGACAGAGCTGATCCTCCCTCTCTGCCTCTGGGCACAGCCAGGGCTCTGATCCAGCTAGCTGGACCTGCCCGCAGGCAAAACAAAACCCTTGCTAAGAGTGGGAAGCTTCAGCACACCCCTAACTCAGGATTTGAGTGATCTCCTCAAGGGCAACAAGTCTTAAGCAGCTTCTCACCGTTAAGCATGTAGCAAAGAGGGAGAATTTGATGGTGCATTTGAGGGCCCCATTTCACTGAAGAGACCAGGAGCGTGTGCTGATGGAGTTTCTATAAAAATAGGGATGTTTTCCTCCTCCAGTTAAAATTCTTAAGTGCTTCAGGTTAATGTGACATCTGCAACATCCGAGAAGCCTACAGAGGTTTGTTTCTGTGGAACAGATGTTTAACAATCCGAATTTTATTTTATGCTTTTATCTGTTTGGACACTTTTTTGTCATCTGCTTTTTGTGCCTGTAACTGTGACAGTGCTGGGCCCGTGAGCTGTGAGAAAGGGCTGACACAGGGAAGGTAACCTGGTTTTTTCTCTAATTCAGCAATCATTCTGCACATTCACATCAAGTCCTTTCCCTCCCTGGTGAAAGGAACATTTGATTCTCTCTCCTACTGGCAGAGCCAGTCTCATTGCAAGAGAGGGGAGCGAACTTCTTTTTGACCTCACTGGGAAATATCCTCCCAAATGGCAGAGCAAGGCCCCTCTGAAAGCAGAAATCCATGTGGCAGCAGTCTCTGGGCCAGGCTTTTCCCAGGATGGAGGGTGGGGTGCCCTTGCCAGGAGCTTGGTTAGCTCCGTAGCCTGGTAGGGGACTTGAAGTTTTCTGTCATTCCAAAGTTTTTGCTGGGGAAAACAAAGGCATAAAACTTCTCCAGGAGCTCCCAGCAGGTGCTGGGGGGTCCCAGGGGCAGCCCCCGTGGGCACTGCCTGGCCAGGGAACAGCCAGGCCCTTCTCACCAGGTAATAAATCTCCGCCCTGTGCAAGGATACTCTTCGTCTCCAGGTGAAGAATCACATGGCCATGAAACTCTGTAATGTAAACAAGGCAGATGTGGTCAGAATCCTATTCGGACAGATTTATAGCCTGGCTATGGAGCAGCAACCTTGCCTGGGCTTTGTGCCACCAGTCATTAATATGCATCCCAGGCTCTGTTTTCCTTCTGGACAGTGTCCTCCTGCATGCTTGTGTGTTAGGCTGCAAGCAGGAGAGCCTGCTGGCCGCTGAGAGGCTTTCCTGGGGAGGCTGGGCAGGAAAGCTGTGGCCCTGCAGATTGTGTGCTAGCCAGGGAGAGTGAACAGCCCCATTTGGGAGAGCAGCCCTTCCCAGCACGGGTGAAGCCTCCAGGCAGCTGGTGCCGGGTCTTTGTGCAGTGACTGTCAGTAAGACAGTCAATGTTTGCCATAGTTTCTGCCTACACTGAGATGAAGAGGTTGCTGGAGAAACCACATCTGTTGACACTGAACAGTGATCTCCAGCTCCCTGCCCTGTCTGGGCCAGGTTTGTGGGAGGCAGTGCTCGTGTTCAGCTGCAAATATCTACACCAAAGCTTTGAGCACAATTTCCCTGCTGCTTATTTATTCCAGCCTAATTAATTCAGCCAAGCTTGTCCACAAAAGCTTCACTCAGTGAGTGCTTTCACGAGGTCTGCACGTCCCCTAAAGGGGTGCTGGGCTCTGCCGAAGGGGATCTGTGCCATGGAAGGGCTGGGTGTCTGCTGACATGCCTGGAGCTTGCAGGGACACACAGAAACAAAGGTGTCTCACAGATTTATCACCAATAAACCCTCCTAGCAACAGCAGTGGCAGCAGGGTCCCGTTTGGCCCTGTCCCTGAGTGGCAGGAGACCTGCTGAGGATGGGCCATGCTGCCTCAGTATTCACCGCCTGCCCTGAAATGCTGGGCAAAGCCACCATTTCATTTTCTTCTCTTGTGGCCTTTCTTGGAGCAGCATTGGTGCCCTTTGTTTTCCCCCTCTTCCAGGTGTTCACAGCCAGAAGTGACCACAGGAGTTGCCACTTTTCAGCCTTCACTCTCAGGTCATCCCTTGGGCATTCATTTGCAACTCTCCACTTCAGAAACATTGAAAAGTAATGAAGGAATTAAAGAAAAATTCAGAGAGGGAAGAGAAACAGACCCATTTTATTCCGGGGCCTATGATTCCAGCACTGGAATTGGGCACAGACTCTCAGCTTGAGCACTCCCTCGCGTTTGAAATCCATTCTCATTCTCACCCGTGGAGTAAATCCCTCCCTTTTCTCCCAAACTCCTGTATGGGGGAGTTTGAGCCCTCACCCTCTGTTGGTAGGGTCACAATATAAAATTTGTCTTTAATTAATGACCAATGACCTCATGCCATTCAAAACTCTCTGGCAAGTGATGAGTACAAGATGCTGGGACATTAAAGTCTGTCTCGGTCAGGATCTGAGTTTGAAGCAAGCCCTGTTGCGTTGCTGGGTTGTTTGTCCTGTCATTAATGAGATTTCTCTGCCCTTTTCTGTCTCTGTTTGGAAAACACAGTGCTGGTAGGCCAGCAATCCTAGAAACACAGGCCTTAATGACAAAATCGATGTGGCTTCATTAGGCTCAGCGCTCGGTGTGCAGGGATGCTCTTTCCCCAACAGCAAGTGGCTGCACCGCCTCGGGCAAGGAGAAGGGCTCAGTGGGCACTTGCTGAGGCTTCCTGCGTGGACATGGGGCTGGCAGAAGCCAGAGCTTGGCTCTCAGCAGCTTTCAGGGGCTTCCTGGGGTGGTGTTTCTGTGTGCAATGGGGGACAGTTTAATCCTCAGTTGTGTGTTTGAAGCCCTGGAGACCGGACTGCAGAGACTGCATCGTGTCTGATCCAGGCACTCACTAGGGCTGGATGAAAACCTTACCCAGAAAAAGGTTCTGTGCTTTGTGGCCCACTGCACATTATCCCAAAATAACTTGGGGCAGTTTTACAGCATCTGTGCAGGCCAAATTACTTCTTTGTAAAGAAACCGATTAGGTGACAGGACCTAGCTTCCTGATTGATGACTTAAGCTGTATTGACCAAACAATAGTCACTCTGAAAGGCTGGTTGCCATGGGATTGTCCAATACCTTCAGGGAAAAAGGAAAAAAGGAAATAAAAATTGGTTCTTTGGGTTCAGTAGTTGACAGTGTAGCAGCATTAATTCTAGGGCTTGTGTTTCGGTCTGGTTTGTACTTCCCCTGCTACCTACAGAGCTCTCTGGTGGTTTGTGAGGTGGCAGGTGGGCTCTGGGATGCCCCGGAGGGCCGTGCCCATGAACAGCATTCCATGTGCTGGTAAAGGCCTGAGGAAGCTCTGCACTGATGGTGCCTTCATCCCCACAGAGCCTCCCCGCAGTGCCAGCATTTCTGCAGTGTTTGAACTCAGTCTTCAACCTGACTGTGCTTCGGGAAAAGCACCAGGTTCTCTCCTTTCCCCGCGGCAGCTGCTCCGAGCTGCGCCCGCCAGGGCTCCTCACCCCGTTCCCAGAGCAGGTCAGGGTCATTGCATGGTCCCACGCAGGCAGCAAGGCTTCGAAGCCTTTGGAAAGGTGCACAGAGAGTGGGTGGCACGGCGGGTTATTGGCTGTTTGAGGAGAGCAACACACACTACATTCAAAATGACCAGACCGGTCTAAATATAGAGATAGAAGCAGGGTTGTAGTTGAGATTTCTGAGCAAATGCTTCCCCACTGCTGGGGAAGGCTATAAAAGTGCTTAAACTGTCAGATTTTCTCTTTGTAGATTTGTGGAATGATAGAAGGAGGTTTGTGTGGAGTAAGGTGTTTATATGAGCAGCACTACCAGGGTGAAGGTCAAAGGTAACGTGGAGATGTTACCTGTGGGATCCATCTTTAATGGACACCAGCAGACTTCTGCAACTCTTCCCACTGCCCTCTTGCCCCCTTCCCATTATTAACATTCAGGGAAGTTCCAGGGAAAGGAGTACTCTTAAAATTTCATATTCTCATTTAGGTGCAAACCCTTCCCGGGGCTCGCACCGTTACAGGGAGATTTGCAGTCATCAAGATGAAAGATGCTAAAAGCTCCTGAGCTTTTCAGAGGAGAGCTGCTCATTGACTGCAGGACAAGGGTGTGCAGAAGGATTAGCACTCAATAAATCCATCACAGGAGTACCAAGATGTTATTACTTGGGTTTGGAATATCCTGAAATAGCTCATCACCTTGGCAATTTTGCATCATCGATGTACTCTCAGCTGGCTAATGAGACTTTCTAGAAATGGATGGGATAAACTGAGCTGTTTTAAGAGTGTCTGTCTCTATTATTCATATATTTCTTCAATTTGTATTCCAGGAGAAATAATAATATTCTCTAGGGGCGCTATTTATTCATATGTTCAAAACATAGCCCCAGATGCAAACACCAATAAACCACAATGTTCTTAATTAACAACCTCAGACAGCATGACATCAGGCAGGTACGACCAGCACCTTAGAACAAAGTACACTTGGAACCAGGTGCAACTATTTACCAAAAGCTTCCAGAAAGCCAGCAGTAAAACTGTTTGTTTTTCCAGCACGTTGTGCACTCACTGTTATTTCTCTAGACAGAAGAAGCAATCTGACACACTAAAAATACACACCTTAGACCAACAGAGCTGTAAAATGATGCTAACTAAACAGTAACTCAAGGAAATCTTCCTCATTACAGTTTTATCTTCTGGGTGAGGCAGAAAAGGTTATAGGGCAGGATTTTATTTGCAGGGGGGCATGGGCAGTGCTCTGGGGACATCCCTCAGCAGCGAGGACACAGCCAGGGGGACGCGCCAGGACAGCTCCCTTGGCAGGAGCCCTTTGGTGCGGGATGTGAGCAGTGAGATCTGTCCTTTGAGATGAGCTCTGCTTCCAGAGGAGCCGGAGAGGAGGTGCAGTTGGTGTTTTCCCCTCTGCAGTAACGTGCAGAGCAGAGAGCTGGGAATGGAGCGCAGGCGCCCTGTGCCGTGGGGAGCCAGGGAGCTGCTGCCAGGGCAGGGCAGCCACTGGAGGATCAGGTGCGCTGGCTGTGCTGAGGACAGGCTGCAGAGAGGCTGTCCTGAGGCAGGAGCCACGTTGACTGGGGTCCCCGTGTTACCTGCATGCTGGGAGCTGCAGTGGTGCCACACCGCTGGCGGTGACGCTGCGTGTAAAGCTGCAGCTGCAGGGTGGCTTTGAAGCAGTGGTGTTCCCCGATTCAGACCCAGGGACAATGGAAAAAAGTCACTTTTCCTAAAATAGCTGGCATGACAAAAGCTAGGTTTTATTTTTTGACCTTTCCAAGACCCATAAAAAGAAGTCCTTTTACAGAAGCAGCCGCTGCCTCGTGCCTGGCTGGGGAAGCGTGTGGGACCCAGCCTGGCTGCTGCTGGTCTCACTGGAAACCAGACATGGGGTCTGGGCCCTTCTACATAATTCATGGGTGTGTTTTTTAAAAGAGACTTTTGCTCTGTCTTGTGTCAGCCTCACACTTCTGACTCTGTTGAACTTCTTGTTTGTTCACTTAAGCTCTGCCCTTGTTCTGACAAAGGATTTCTAGTAGGTTTGTTTTGGGGGTTTTTTTTGGGTTTTTTTTGTTACTAACAGCCTGTAGAAAACTGTAGAAGCAGATATTATTTTCTGGTAATGCAGAATTTCACTGCACTGGGGTATTTTTTCAGCCTGTCCATCAGGCAGATAAAACAGGCTCCTTTTTTCTCCGCTGTCAGATTTTTCAAAGGCTCTTCCAAAGCAGGTGCATAAATTAAAACAAAATAGAAGTCAGAGGAAAACTCTTAAGTCTGTACCCTACTGAGAGGGATTATGGGGAGTGGAAAGTATGAGTCATGGCACGGCTACTTCTTGGAGCCAGAGCTAATGCGGCTCCCGCAGGGCAGGGGAGAGTCCTCGGGAGGGGCAGCCTGCCCTCGCCTCTATAAAACCCATTTCTGCTCCTGCAAATTTGATCACAGTTTAAAAAAAAAAAAAAANAAAAAAAAAAAAAAAAAAAAAAAAAAAAAAAAAAAGGAAACATGTTGGTGAGATGTTCTTATCCTTTGATCTTTCCCTAAAGTCTTGTTTCTTGGCTGGATTTCCAGGTATTTCAGTACTGAGAACGTGGCAGTGTTTTAACTCAATTTTGGCAGTTCAGCTGCCGTGCTCTGGGATTTATCCTGGCTGCCCTTTATCTCTGCAGCCACACTTGCACATGGAACCTGAATTAAATGCCCAGGGCTAAAACTCTGCCCCTGATGACTCTCTCCTGAGTGACAGTGGTGCCATGGCAGGGAGGTGGCCGTGCCTGGCCTGCACTCCTGGATGCCCCACGGACATTCTGGTTAATATTCCTCCCCTTGCACAACACTGCACAAATATTGAACTTTATAAATATTAACTGGGAAGATGAAGGTGCAGTGAGGCTGGAAGTCAGCTCCAGGGTTGCATTCATCTCCCTCAGTGCAGGGAAGTGGAAGGGACAACTGGCACATCCCATCCAGGCACCCCATCCACACCGCCTCAGCTGTGCAGCCACAGCCTGAAATCAGAAATATTCCCCATGAAATTGGCCTTTTTCTGTTCTGCTCCCCTGCAATCCCTTTTTCAGCCTTTCCCCATCAATATGCTGTTTTCCATTGGGAACCCATGGGATCCCAGCATATAAAGCCTTGGGTTTCACAGCTGCTCATGAGTGGGAAAGGGAGAGCACGGCAGTGTTCACTCCAAACTGAGAGCAGGTGGGTTTGCTCTCCTGCCAGCTCAGGCTGAGTTTAAACCTGGTTCCTCAGCTGAGGATAGATCTGGCTCCCTGTGTGCACTGACCAGGGCAGGCTGAGTCCCCAGTGAATCTGTGTTAGGAATCAGCCTAAACAGACTTTTTGGGTAAATGGTTCACCTCAGTCCCTGTAGTGTTTGGAAGTTTTGGTTAGAAATTGGTGTAATTATGGACAGGACAGCCTTGTAGAGCAGCGTCCTTGCCAGTCTGGAGTTCTGGGTTCAGAACAGCTGTCTGTAGGTTTCCACAGCATCTCAGGCTTCCTCATGCATGGTTTGGATTTCAGCAGGCCTTTTCTGTAAGGCACAGATGCTGCCTTCAGTTGACATAGGTACCTGCAGCATCAGAAGGGTGCCAGCAGACTTGCAGAGTCCCAGATTTCCCCTCACAGCTGGACACAGGAGGAGGACCTCACTCCTCCATCCTTTAGCAACACTATCAGAGTCGGGTTCCCCCTTGTAATGACCTCACTGAAGAATTCAGGGTCTGCAAACCAAGAGCCCTGCTCACTCCTTGGTAAGGGAGCTGCAGATGGGGGGTAATAGGGGCAGGACCAGCTTGCTGGCATCGGTCTGGACCTTTCATCCTTCCCAACAGAGCAATCTGAAAAGGCAGACAACCAAAATCCCATAGTCAGTCTGTACTTCTGAAAATTTCTGGGGTTAACAAGGACTGTCTTAGTCTCAACTTTCACGGAGACAGGTTCAATGGGAATGAAAGAATGCTTGTTTGTAGGGTTTGTATTTTTACCCCAGGCAAACCCAGGAGATGGATCAAACTGAGGAATGCCTTGTTCTTCAGTTTATTCTCAACAGATAACACACATCCAGAGGGATATAATTTTTCTGTTAAGTTTACCACGCTATCTTTGTTAGATTCATTCCCGGTGATTCACTTGTCACAATAAGAGCTCAGCTGGGAAACAAAGCGCGGCAGCTCCTGCGCCGGCGGCTCCGGGGCAGCGCCAGCCTGTCCCGGCTGCCATCCCCTCTGCGGCTCCTGGCCACCGAGCTCCTGGCCGTGCACGGCCCTGGGAGCACGCTGGGTTCCAGCCCCGCAGGGGGAGCGAGGCTGCTCAGCGCTGGTTGTGTCCCCTGCCCGGCGGAGTGACTGTGAGGGACTCGGCAGAGAAACTCTCTGGGCAGCAACAGCTCCACTGGCCCTACACAAGCAGAAGATTTAGGTGCCAGTGACCAAAACCCAGGGGGTCTGAGGCATTAAATGATGTGCTAGCCTGTGGTGACAGCTGTGGTGCCTGCCTTGGAACTGCACTGCCAACTCTTCTGTCTGTGCTCTCGCGTTTCTCCTTCTGACTCCAACTCCCCCACCTGCATCTCCCTTGTTTCCGCCTGCCCAGCGTTCCCCCCGCAGCAAGGGGTTTGTGCCAGGCAGGCCCCTTCATCAGGCCCTCTAATTGTGGCCTGGAGGCGGCAGGGCCATTGCCATGGAGCCCCTCTTTCCTTTTCCTTGCTCACCTCGGTGTCCCAGCTGTGAGCGCTCCCAGCCCCGCTGTGTGCACAGTTTATGCTCATGGATGCCAGCTCAGGGTCTGGCACAGCAGTGCCAATGCTTGGCTAGGTGGGAAAAAATACATTCTTTGGTATGATTTTCAGTGATGTGGTCCAGCAGTCCGAGGTTATGATGCAAATACTTTTCTGCCAACGCTTACATCAGCTGTGCTGAGTTCACACGTCAGAGCAGTTGCAATGATTTCCTTCGTGCTGACTAACACGATCATGAAGGCTGTGGCTGGTTCCACCTCTTCAGAGCTTGACTCACCAGCTTTGTTCAGAGAATCAGTTGCCAAATTCGAAGTTAGATTTTATGAATCATATTTATTTATATTAGGGTAGTGCTTGGGAGGTCTAGCGCTGGGCCAGGAGCCTGCTGTGTTAGTGAGGTGCTGCACAGCATCCTGGCCCGAGGGCTTGGCTGTTGCTCCTAAGAGGAAGGAGAAGGGCAGGGAAAGGCAGGAGTCACCCACAAAGACTGGGGAATACCATTTGCCTTCTTGCCAAATCTTCATAAGAGATGCTGGGAAGGAGAGAAAGCTTTTGCTTTCCCAGATCATCGGGGAGAGGACCACACCACTGTGCTGCAGGGAAAATATTCCCTTTCCACACCGCTGCTAAAACCAGTTCCTGGTGTTAGATAGATACAGGGGTTTAGGTTTTATTGGCTTACCGTGACTCTTTCATAGCAAAAACCTCTTTCCGAGGAAAAGATAAATGCTCCCAGCATTGGCAAATTAGTGCATTATCCCCTAGATTAATTACTGTAAAGTGAAATCTGGTGCTCATTATTTATTCAAAGCGTCACTAGAAATCCTTGGTGGATACCAGGCCGGGAGGTGTGAGTGGATGGAGGGGGAAGGACGGGGCTGGGGTCTGGATAGCCAGGCTGAGCTCAGCCTCGGCTGGGGAGGGAAGGGAGGAGCAGGGAGAGCCGTGGCCGGATCGCACCCGCAGCGTGGGAAGAGCTGCTCTCGCAGGGAACCACCGCACCTTGCTCCCCTGCTGACACTCATTCACACATTGCATTTCCGCGGCGTCTCTGTCGCGTTCGCTGTGCTTTCAGGCAACTCCAACTCCTTTTTTTTCCCCTCAGCATAGTGAAAACTCCTTCCTTTTTAACCGGTTAACCGGCTGGATCCTCCCTGACCCGTCAGCTGCGCTACACCGATGTGTTCAGGGGCCGCCCCGCAGTGCGATGCCGATAAGCAGCCTTTTCGCACGGAAAAGTGTGTGGAAAAGACAAATCTTGTCTACACGTGTAGAGCCACCGAGTTCAGCAGCGCCAGGGCAGGGATGAGCTTGGCCCCAGGCAGTTATTTCTGCAGCTCTCCCAGCCTTCTGCAAAAAAAATCAGTGGGATAATTGACAGGTCTGGGTGTCTGCTGCTGTCTTGTTTGCTTTTGCCTTCCATGCCTTACTGTGGCTTTGAAATGCAAATTGCAAACTTTATGTGGTCCGTCAAAGGGAGTTTGAGTTATTTTGATGTATTTTTGATGTGCTCTGGAGCATCACAAACTTTGAGGTTTACTTAGGAAGGTAAGAACCACTTCTCATCAAAGATGACAGCACAGGAAGGGGCTGAGGGAATTTGCAGCGAGGGCTGAAAGCTGAAGCATCACCATGTGGAGCTTCAGTGCTCACCAGGAGGTTCAGGCATCAGCGTGCCAGGTGTCACCTCCTCAACCCTTTGCTCTGCTGGCCAGAGGATACCTGGAGCTGGGGTCGTGCAGGACAGGAGGAACTGGCTTTTATTCCATCCCGTGCTGCTGCTGCACTAGCACAGCCCCTCTTTGGCTCCGCATGTGTGTCCCTCTGTGTAGGGGGATCTTTAAACATCCTGGTGTGGTGTGCAGAGCTGGCCCCATGCGTGGTGGGGAGCACAGAGCCAGCCCTCCAGCTCTGGGGGAATATTTTAGGCACTGGTGTAAGACAAATGAGAAGTGCCGTTCCTTCAGTGGGCTACAGAAACTGGGTTGTATTGAAAGAAATGTTATATAAGGGCCTAAAATTAGCAGGATGGAAAAAGAAGTCTGCTAAATACTCCCGTCTCTCTGTTGACACAAGCAGACTTCCACCAGAAGGGGAGGGCTCCTTAATTATAGTTTTCTGACGTATTCCGGAAATTAGGGATTGAAAGAGGCCACGAGCTTGGGTTGCCCACCCCAGGGAGTTACTGGGGAGGGGGGATGATCAGACAGCCCTGACCCGTAACTCCCTCCCCATGTAGGATCTGACTTGCCATCCTCACACAGCGGGGTGGGAACAGGGCCTGTCCCCTCTCCCTGGGAAGGAAGCCCTGCCCAGCTGGCATCGAGCGGGCAAATGGAGCTGGTGCTGGTGGATTTCCGGAGGGAGCAGCGTGGGAGCCATTAACCTCCCTCCCTGAGACGGGCTATCCATGGATGAGCATCCCTGCAGGAGGAAACTCTGGCCTGTCTGGCCTTGCTAGGCACCCAAACAAACCGAGTTTTTGGGGGGACCCAGCTGTTGACTTGAAGCTTGCAGCTCACGGGATGAACCATGAGAAGCAAACAAGGCGCTCGGCTGGCAGAGCCCAGAGCGGAGCCCAAACCTCCGCCGTGCCGCTCGGAGCCCTTCCTCGCCCTGCGGGTGCTCCTCATCTTTTGCTGTGCAGCCAGGGAGGTGCTCCGGGTGCCGGGCAGGTGTTGCTGTTTCCCGGAGCTCCGGGCGCTCCCAGCCCTGCCCAGGCGCAGCCTTTGGACTTCACGGCGCTGGGGACGCACTCGGGCAAGGCGGGAGCAGGCAGAGGGAGCCGGGCAGCGGATCGTGTCCCGGGGGTGCCGCCTCGCCGGCGCTGCCCGCCTGCGGGAAGCGCTCGGTGCTGTCATCCCTGACAGCAAACATCCATCCGCTCCGCCCCCGCCCCGCATCGCAGGAAATCCCTTCCCGAGAGGTGGGAAGCGCCCTCCCAGCCGCCCCGGCGCCGGGGTTTGCCTCGCACACGGCTCCCGGCACCTTCCCGGGACGAGGAGGAGGAGGAGGAAGGCCGGGCTCTGGCTCCTGGAGTGCCCTGGCCCTTGGCAGGCGCTGCCCGAGCCCAGGACCCGCACAGCAAAGGGCCCTGCCCTGCCCTGCCCTGCCCTGCCCTGCCCTGCCCGCTCTGGCAGCACAGCCCTTAAGCTGCAGGTGCTGGAAAAATGGCCAGCAAAGCTGCTTTCCAACAGAAAGCTGCATTTCAGCAAAACTCCTGGGTTTCTTTCCAGGAGTGCGCTCGTTTGGGGTTTTTCCCCTGTAGATCATTCGGATTTTTTTTTTTTTTCCCAAAAACCTGAAATGATTTGTAAATACTTTTGCAGGGACTAATGTGAATTGTAGTGCAGTGCCTTGTATACCTGTTCCATCCTCTGCTCTGAGCTCCCAGGACTGAACAAACTTTCCTTGGGGTACCACACAGGCTCATGAAAGCAAGAAGCCATGCAGTGAGTGAAGTTCAGGAGTTGTTTTCCAGAGAAGAAGATTAAATTAAAAGGTACTCACACATTACATGCCACAGCTGAGAGAATAAGAATCCAAGAACTAAAGCTGTGAGTTATGATAACCTGAGCAAAAAGCTCTTCGTGTTTCTTGGGCAGTCAGAGCTGGAGCCTTGCTCAATGTGTGGACACCCCAGCACGTTGGCAGGGTCACAGGTTGGTGTTCAAGGTCTGAGTGTTTACCAGGAGCCAGGGACTCCCTTTCCTCTTTCCCCATCGCTGTGCTGGGATACTGCTGAAAGCAAAATGGGAGATTCACTGATGAGAACGGGCTGAGCTATTTTTAGCAGAGGGTCATAAATCACCTAATATCTCAAGATTTTGTTTGGAAGTTTAAATTCAGACAATGGAAAATAGTGCTCCCAGATCAAATAAACATTCTCTTTCTATTGAGAGAAAAATAAACATAAGCTGCTTAAATATCTGTAGCGCATAATTTTTTAATCACATGAGAAAGAAAAACACAGGCTCACTGTGACCCGGAGAAAAGTATGAGTCTCAGGAGTGTACGAAAGGCTGGGAGAGGTCAGGGCTGCTAGAGCTGGAAAATGAAACAGTTGTGGTTTCCAGGCTGGGATGTGGCTCATAGAAGGCTTTGGTGTCTCCAGACTGCCCTGGATAGGGGAATGTTTTGAGGTGGTTCATTCTGTAGGACCAGAAGACTGCATATGTATATTTACTGAGCCGGTACACGTACGATACTGTATTCATTACAGGCATCAAAACCTGCTGGCCATCTCGCACCTGCGGGCTGTGTTCACCCACTACAGATGTACCTGCAGTGCCAGGCTGCTCCTGCAGTGCAGCTCACAGAGTTCTTTGGGGCTCCAAGTGCAGATTTATGTGGATACGGATGTTTGACCAGTCAGGATAAAAGATGGGCTCAAAATTGCAAACGTTTTCTGGCAAGGGAGAACAGCACAATTTCTAGTTTGGAGCCATTCAGCTTTATCCTGAAAGCACGCGCAATATCTCTGGCATTGCATTGCTCCATAATTTTTAATTATCACTCCCGATCACCATCCAGGGGCTGAGAACCTGTCATTGGATCTTTTCTGCCTTTGCCTGCTGTGCTCGGAGCAGCAGCCCAGGGCTAGGAGGACTGACCCCCTCCTTCCCAGTGAGGCTCGGCAGAGGCTGGGAGCTGGGAAGGGCAGACTCCCAGCAGCAGAGGCAGAAGCTCTGCAGGGCGGTTCTGTGCTCGCAGGGGCACCGTGGGCAGCACTCGCTGGCCCGGGGCTCCCGTCTGCTCGCTGCATCAGGCTGCTGGGTTCAGGACCCTTCCCAAGACCTCCTTGTGTGTCATGCAAGGGCCAAATTGAAAAGGTATTTTATCAGCAAAGGCTCTAAGAAGTGACTAAGTCGTGGGTCTGTTCTGCACATGGTTCCAAGCACATAAATCCAAGAAGGAAGGCGTAGGAAAATAGTGAGTTAACTCTTATAAAACATTTTCTATTTCCCATGGTACTGACATCAGTCAATTTCTGTTGTACTGGAAAAAAAATCACCCAATCCCTGAGAAAACAAATCAAATCTAAATCCCAAGAACTGAGCTTTACTTCTTTAGCAAAATCTCTGCAGAGACAGAGCTTTAGAGCTTTCTTTTGATTTTGGAGAGAACCAATTTAGAAAATAGTTGGAAGGTGGTTTCCAGTAGCCATAAATCCAAAGAGCTTTGACAGTTTTGCCTTTTCGATTACAAAATGAGATTTCACTTTGGTGAAATAGGATGAGGTTGGGCTGGCTGCTCTTCCTTGTATCCAGCCCTCAGAGGTCAGGAACGTGCCCATGACCAGTGGCTGCAGTGCCGTGGCTCCTCAGAGACCCTGGTTCGTGTGCCGGGACGGGAGCCCTGCCGGACACGGTGCCCTTCCCCAGGCTGGGCTCGCAGGAATGCAGTGAAACTCTGTGTTCCCAGCTCAGCTGGCCGTGCCCAGCCACCTGCCACGGGAAGGAAATACACTGTGGTATTTAGGAAAACCCAGCACTTAAATCCTCACTGTTCAAAGGATAGAGAATGGATTTTTTTTTTTTCCAAAACTAGAAGAGGAGATGGTGAAATCCCCCGGCTGCCTCTGAGCTTTGCTCGTGCTGGGTGGGAGGGCTGACCTTTCTGTGCTGCCCAGTCTGTACTCTTTCACAGAAAGCTTCTGCTTTCCTTCAGGCTCCAGCATCTTTCCCAGCCCTCCTTTGCCTCCCACTATCAGCAGGAGTCACATGCACATACCGTCCCCGCTTCATCCTTTGAGCAACTTCAGATGGAGAATTCTGAAGGGAAAAAAAAAAAAAAAAAAAGAGTTCTCTCAAACTGGACATCTCTGTGACCTTGAGCTAGTTTAAATAAACAATTGTCTTTTAAGGTCTTACCACCAGTGAAAACTTGTCTTTCAGTCTGCCAGTGCAGTTCTTAATGCTGCTGGTTTCACTTCCAAAAGCTGACAAGCAGATAAACACACTCCCTTCTCCCTTCCCTCTTTCCCCTCTCTAAGTCCAGCAGTTGCAGGACGGCTGAATTCCCCCAGCAGTTGCTCCCAGGGGGGTTAAGGCAATCTGGGATGTTATTTGGGGATCCTGCTTTTAGAGAGATGCCAGGAGCCCCCGAGGCCCCGGGCAGGGACAGTGCCTGCTCTGGCACGGCTGGCTGCACACACTGAGGAGGTGGTTCCTTTACAAACTCTGCAGTTTCTGTCCAAACCAGAGCAACATTTCCTTGAAGGCTTTGTCATGTCCTCATTTTCGAAACGGGAGAATGCAGTTCAAAGGGAAGAAGTGACTCACCCCAGCCTGCACTGGTGGGAGCTGCAGGGTCAGTAGGAGCTGACCCCTTGGTTTTCTGCCTCCAAAATATGTCCCTTTCCTTCTGTCTGCTCACTGGTACAGCTTGAGGAAAAGACCTCCAGGCAGCTGTTTGATGAATTTTCATCAATCTAGGCAAGAGGAGAATAAAGAATGGAGAAACAGAGACAGGGAGGGGAATAAATCAGGAGGGGCATTCTGGGGGTTTATCCCACAAAAGTTTAAAAGGAGCAGTTAGGGAGAGTCTTGTTTGATGCATGCCTGGAGCTGTGAGAAAGAAAACCTCACTCCTGTTTCTTTTCAGGGAACCAGGACTGTTCAATCTGCATAAATAAGTACGATTTCATCAGAGAAATGCCTAAGTGTTTTGTCAGTTTTTCCTATTAATTGGGTCATCCTAGTGGGGCCCCAAACTTTGATCCAGATCAAACAGGGATAAGTCTGGCTATCAGGAGCAGGAGCTGCTTTCAAAGGAACAAGCTGTGAGCTGGAATTGCTGCTGAATCTGATGGAGCAAATACCCAAGCCATGCACAGAGCCCAGGACCTTAGGCCAAAAGACTTTAAATGGAGACATAAAACAAGAGGTGGAGATCTTGCAAAAGGAATTATAGTAGATCTAAGGCAGCAAGAGACTTTGCAGAAGGAATTAAAATAAGATTAGAGCAAATTCTAATAAAGAGCTGTAGGCTTCAAAAAAAAAGAAGTTAAAGGAGCATCTGGAAGATTCCCAGAGGCTGTAAGAAGTCTTGCAGGCAGAGCTGAGCCTGTGCTGGGGAGGGGAGCTGAAGAGGGGGGCACTTGTGCAGCCCTCCCTGGGTGCTGGAGAGTCACAGCACCTTTGGCCGTGGCAGAGCTTGCTCACCAAGGGGAGCTGCAGCGGGCAGGGAAGGGGCTGGAAAAGCCAAGGAAAAAACAGGCAAAGAGCAATCAGATCCTGGCTGAAATGAGCCCAGTTAACTCCAGGCCAGGAATTTTCTTTACTGCCAGCCTACGGAGGCCTTGAGGAGAGGTCAGGCTATCTCCATGCAAGCAGTCCTTGAGGGGAAAAAATTCCTGAGGGGACGGGAATCCTGAGAGGCACAGAGCACGGAGAGCCTTCCCAGCCACCAGCGACGGTGGTGGGAAGGAAGATGCTGCCCATTGCTTTCCTCAGGTACAGCATGGGGAAAAAGTCCTTGTAGCTGAGTGGGTTTCCAGGACTTGCACACTCATGATAATTAAATGAAGGACCAGGGAGCACTGGGACAAACCTGGGCCCTAAGCCTTGGTTATTCTGTATGTCCAACATACTTGTTTTGATAAAGATATTAGCAACTTCTAGATTCTTCCTGGTAATTAGATGCCAATCTTGTACAAGGTCTCTCTTTCCGTGTAGTGAAATTTCGTGTTGTTATCCTGCAGCAAGGGACCATCTCTGACTGACAGCACAAGAGCTTTGCAGCAACAAGAACTGGTAGGAGCTTGGCAATTAGAGCCTATAAATGGCATCTCCTTTGAATGCTGGATAATTTAAAGTGATTAAAGACAGATTAGCCAGGCACAACAAGTGAACAAAGGAATGGATGGCAGGGGCGTACCCCACGCCATGCATTGCTGCTGCAGGACCCTTCCCTTTGGTGGGGCTTGAGCAGCAGACTGGAGCCCTCTTGGCATGATGGGCTGAAGGGAACTGGAGAAGGCTGAGGGGGTCAGTGGCCACATAGCTCTGCTAAAATCCAGAATTCTACCCCATGCTCAAACAAAGGAATAGCGGCTCTCTCCTCTCCCTTCCAGCCCTCTCAGCTTTGCCTGCAGTGTGCTCTGGCAACACTCTTGCATTGTTTGGTTGAAATAATTTCTAACTGGCTTGTGAAATCCTCCCTCCTCTCATCAAGGCAAGTCAAATGGCCAGAATACTAAGCAGAAGAAACCCAAAGCCAAGTCATGTGATAAATGTCTTGTGCAGTACCTTTGTAGCTGGTACTTCCACCCCCCTTCTGTCCCTGGTTTTGCACTCTGGGCATGTCTTGGACGTGGCACGGTGTCTTCTGGAAGAGTCCAACAGCTCTGCAGGCCTCGTTCACAGGCACTGCTGCTGCTGTTCACTGATCTTTAAACTGTCTGGTAACTCTGTGCCGAGAATTACTTTTGGTTTCTTATCAGTCTGTCAGAATTCCCCTTGATGGGGAATTCAGTAAACTCACACAGATCTTATCAGCTGTCCTTGCTTCAGGCCTCCACAAAACTCATTAAAGCAACAAATATGCTGGGAAATTTAGTGTAAAAACTGGGGTGGTCGGTATGAGAGCGCGGCAGAGGCTCTTGTCAGGAGGCTCTTCCAGGACTCAGGGGAAAGTTTGGGTATTTCTAAATCCCTTTCCCACATCCCAAGGGAGCTGCTGTGTGTCCAGGAGTTGAACCAGGAGGGCAGCTCTGCTGCCAGCAGCCTCCTGCCAACACAGGTCTCTGATCTGGGCAGACTCTGAAAGGCTTCTGGGTACCAAGAGATGTGCACTGGGGGTGCTTCTATGCAGGACCTCGGGCAGTTTGAGTATCGGCTGATTTTTCTTCAGTAACATCTCTGGGCCAGGAGATTTCAAGCTGCATCCAAACCAGCCGAATTTTCACTCAGTCTGGGCAGCATGTGGGGTTTCTGTTGCCCTCATGGTTCGGGATGCTCACCAAAGTCTCTGAGACCCTGTCAGCAGCAGAGACGCTTCAGGCTTTGAGTGCTCCTGCTTCCACTGCTGTGCTGCAGCTCAGCCCTTTCTCAGCTCACTCTCTGCCTCTGTTTGCCCATCAGCCTCATTCAGCTGAGGACTCGAGGCTTACTGACAGTGCTCTGCGATGGCCTGATCAAAAAGAGATGTGGGTGAGAGATGATTTGAATCGTGGTCTACCTGCAAGAAATTGAAATATTTCTCTTTTTTTCCCCCTGGAAGTCTCATAGCACCAGGAAATGCCTTTGTGGCAGCAAATGTTATTGAAGGAAACTCGTTAGCTCAGGACAAGATTGAAACATAGTGGTGAATATCTGGATTTCTTTGAATTTCTCTGTGCCAAATCTCTTTTTCAGTGAATTTGCTCCACAGGTTTCCAAACCATTTATCTTAACATTGCAGGCACACAGAAGATCCCACAAGCGATAGCAGGGGTAATTTCCTAGTCGTGTGTCTTGGAGGGGGAATGCTCTTCAGCTGTGTGTTCGGCAGCCGCTGTCAGCAAAGGGCATTCCGAGGTTTCCATGGCAGCTCGTTCCCACTGCTGGAGCCGCAAGCTGCGACTGGGGACACTTTAAAAGCACAAGAAGGAAAATCCTGACACCCCACTCATTTGGAGCCTGCAAAGCCTGCAGGGCCATTAGTGCACCCTCTCTTGTTGGTGGAGATCTGCCAGCTTCAGCGTTTGGAGAAGCTTGGAAGGGCTGGGGAGGCAGGCGTTGCCTCTCCCTTCGGAGAGAGGCTGGGCTGGACCCACGGAGGGCCCCGGTGTGTGTGGAGGTGCTGGGGGCTCTGGGCATCCCTCCCCTGCAGCACCTCGAGCTGTCCCCAGGCTGCACGGCAGCGCTGGCGTCGCCGCGTTTGTCAGTGCCACGGGCACATCACAGTGGGAAAGGGAAGCACGGAGCATGAAACAGATTTGCTGGGGCTGCTGCAGCCCTTTTAGCCCCTCATTATTCATTAAACTTGGCCCTCCAGCAAATATTTTTTCACCCACAGTGAATAAGCAGGAGACCTTTCCCTCTTTGCAGCTCAGAGGGCCCGTGGCGGCAGAGGAGCAGCTCCAGGGGCTGGAAGACCCTCCCAAGCCCTCCCATAGAGAAAAGGACACGTCTTTATTCCCAGAGCAGCCTTTCAGGATTCCCACCTGTCAACACCCGCAGTGCTGAGGGACCAAACAAAACGGGCGCCGTTCTCCCAGCACATCCCTGTTCCCGTGGAGCAGCGCAGCCCCTGCTCCGGGCTGGAGCAAGGCTGGATTTATGGGCTGTGGAGTAGCAGCGAGGGAATGTTCTTAGTGGCATTGCATAAGCAGAGTATTTGCAGACGCAGGCGAGTTCTTGTGCTGATGTCAAAGAGCAGAGCTCAGCTGGAGTCAACGCAAATCTCCACCTACTAAGGATCAGCATGTGGTGCCAAAACTCTGGAGTGTTTTGTTTTCAGGGCACCAGGAAAATATTTCAGGGTTGTTTTTTTTTTTTTTTTCTTCTTGCATTTGGAGAGCTGAAGTAAATAGTGGCGTGAAGCAGCTGTCTCAGTGCTAAGGACTCTGCTGGCCAGGCTCTTTGGCAGCTAACCAAGTCACAGGGTGCTTCAAGGGGGGAGGTTATTTCTGCACGAGATTTGGTCACAGGCCAGCTTCAGAGACCCTCTCCAGATATTCAGGTTGAGACTTTCCCACTGTGAGCCCAGGTCTGATGCCAGTACAGGCTGCTGTAATGGTGATCACAGATTTTCTGGGCTGAGGGACCCCAGCAGTGGGGAGGGCAGCGAAAGCTCCCAGATCCCCTGTCCTGCCAGCCAGGGAGGCAGAGCGCCTCGTGTCAGCAGCCTCAGACAGGGGCAATGCAGAGGCTGAGCCCAGTGACACCTTCCAACATCCCAGTGAGACTCAGCCATGCTCTAACAGGTAAGAGTGGCTGTTTCCCTAACCAGGGAGCCTCTCTCTGCCTGTGCTCTTCAGTTCAGCCTCCTGGCAGGCAGCAGCTGCAGAGAAGCCAGGTGGATGGCAGCATCCAGGTACATGGCACATGTTGGATTGAGGCAAGAGGAATTCACTCTCCTAGGACACTTTTCCAGCACAGGACCCCTTTGATCAGGTGTGGTGAGATGTGGCAGCCTGTGCAGAGTGTGGGAGAAGGGCACGATGGGCAGTGACTCCTGTCTCCACCAAAACCTCCCCTGTGTGAGCTGCAGCGAGGTCCTGCCTCTCAGGGCAGCCCAGAGGGCACCGCCACCCCAAATCTGGGCTGGGCGCTCGTCAGGACAGGGACCCTCTGCGGTTTGGTGCCTTTGGCTCAGCCCCTGCTGGCTCGCCCCAGCGCTCCCACGGCAATTCCTGATCAAAACACCTTCTGTGTCAGGGCTCTGTCAGACCTCTGGGCTCCTCTCCTTTCCTTCGTCCGAGGAAGGGCTCCGGGAGCGCTGCTGTGTTTGGTGTGCCCAGCCCCGCCGAGCCAGCGCTCCGTCCTCTTGACCGGCTGCGAAAAAGGAATTATTTATGTCTCCTGCATATTTCTGGGCCTGACTGCCAAAAATGGCAAGCGGCCCTGGGGCACACCGGTGCTGCGGTGGCTGGAGCAGCCCCGGGCAGCCGGAGCCCCCGGCCCTTCCCTTCGTGTCCCTGCTCAGAGCTCGAGGGCCAGGCAGGGGCTGGGGGTACTGACAGTGTGGGATAAGCTGCTCAGAAACTGATGAAGGTTTCAGTGCAGTCTCTTTTTCCCTGAAGTAGTTCTTATTAAAAAAACCAAAGCTTTTTTTTTTTTTTTTTTAGCTGTCTGTAATGGATAAAAATAGCTAATATGTTATAAGCGAGGCAGAGGCGTGCCTGCCCCGAGGATGGCTGTCCTGGTTCGTGTCCCGCGATGTCTGCTTGCAGCAGCCCTGGCAGATGGCTGCTGAGGGAGGAGCTGCCTTTTGGAACCAGGGATTCAAAACAACGACACGATTAGAGGTGTCCATCCCCTGCGAGGAGAGCAGAAATGATTCTGAACAGAAGCTGGATAATGTCTGCTTGAATGTCGTATTTTGCTCCCTGTTTTCATGTCAGCAGGAGGCTGTGGGAGAGCGAAACGGGAGCAGGGGCAGGGGTCCCACCAACTGGAAGCAGTCCTGGGTTTTGGAGATGCTCTGACCTTGCCTGGGGTTTTATTAGGGTGAGGTTGTGCCCCAGGAAAAAGGGGTTTACTCTTGAAACCGCAGAACTCAGCTAAAAACTTTGGTTCTGTTAAGAAATCTGAGAACAGAATCACAACATTTCAGTCACTTCTTCAAATTAAGATGCTTTGTGGGCTGTGTTAATTTAATCTGAATTCCCCACTGGAATAGCCCAAATGAACTGATGGTCTTGTTTTGTTTAATTTTATGTTAAATACGGATATTGTATTTAACTGTAATTTCCTTATTATAGTTAATATTCATATCATGCATACCAATCTGGTTAAAGCACAGCGTTTTAGTGAGTCAGCTTTTCCTTGAACTTCATTCCATAGGAAATTTCAAGATTTTCAGCTTTTTTCTCTCGAAGGCAGCAGCGCTTTATGATCTAAGCCTGTAATATCCCGGGTGTCCTGCGGCTGCCACCGAGGTGCTCTGCACACACGGCTCTGTCAGGGCCGGCCGCAGCCGCGCTCCCGGGGCACGGCCGGGGCTGTGCCGGACACTGGGGGGACACAGCTGGGCACAGCTGGGCAGTGGGGGACACAGCTGGGCATAGCCGGGCAGTGGGGGGACACAGCTGGGCACAGCTGGGCACTGGGGGACACAGCTGGGNTGGGCACAGCTGGGCAGTGGGGGACACAGCTGGGCATAGCCGGGCAGTGGGGGGACACAGCTGGGCACAGCTGGGCACTGGGGGACACAGCTGGGCACAGCTGGGCACTGGGGGACACAGCTGGGCACAGCTGGGCACTGGGGGACACAGCTGGGCACAGCTGGGCACTGGGGGACACAGCTGGGCACAGCTGGGCACTGGGGGACACAGCTGGGCACAGCTGGGCACTGGGGGACACAGCTGGGCACAGCTGGGCACTGGGGGACACAGCTGGGCACAGCTGGGCACTGGGGGACACAGCTGGGCACAGCCGGGCAGTGGGGTGGGACACGGCCAGACAGTGGCATGGGACACAGCCTGTGTGAGCAGTGCAGGCGGGGGCTGGCTGGGCTCACTCCGGGGCACAGCAGGAGCTGTTCCTGCACTTGGGCTGTGCTGGGCTCAGTCCCTCAGCTCAGCCCAGTCCAGGGACGTCCCTGTTGGTGATGTCCTGCCACCTGATGGCCATGAAACCTTGATTCGAGGAGCTGTGACCCAGGCAGGGATGGGCACTTCCCTGCCCAGACACTGATGATGGTGGGCTTTGATCACTTCCCTTTCCCTCTAAATGAGAGTGGAAAATGCCAAGCCCTGAAATACGGCCGAGCGTCGGGATGCAGCACAGCACTGCGAGTGCAATCACTAATAACCTTCTAATGAGGGAAAATGACATTAGGCAGTCTTTGGCTGGTGCTTCCTTTGGATAATATAATCCAAGCATGCAGGCTGTCAGCCCGCAGTCTAACCCTGCTGCCACAAACGGGGAGATGAATCGGATATATTGTGTTTTATCTCACCATAAAATTTCTCAGCATGCAGAGTTTCTAAGGGCTTGGGCTGCAGAGCGTCCATGCCGAGTCCTGCCGTGGCTGGAGCACTGGCCCCAGCAGGAGCCAAGGCACAGCTCCTGGATCCTGCACCTGGACAGGGAGCAGCCCCACTGGCAACGCTCTGCCTCTGGTCACAAATTAACATCCCGTTAATTTCCACAGCCCAGAGTGGGCACAGCAGTGAGTGAGTGCTTCTGGGGTGGTTTCTTTGCTGGAGTACTAATAATTAATCCCTTCCCCTGATATTTCATGGAAGGTTATTAAGCAAGTGCAGGCATGGAAGAGCTGGGCTGGCCCCTGGTTCCCTGGTCCCTGCCCTCGGTGCCTGCAGTGTGGGATGGGACCTGCAGAAATGCCTGTACCCCCTCTCAGGAAGGGGGATCAGGCTGCCAGCGATGGCTTTGCCAAGGTCACCTGAGGAGCCAGGCAGTGCATGGAAGGGCCAGGAGGGTCCCAGGTGCTGGGTCCTCCCCTGGGCTCCTCAGGGATTGTAAAGGAGTAGATTTTGAAGAATAGTATTCCATCCAAATGCACAGCTTTGTTGAATTTGTTTTAGAAAGACACAGGTTAATCTTATTTTTTGTGCTTCTCTTTCTCGCTCACATCAGAGGAACCCTTTCCACTGTGTTTCCAGAGCGAGCAGTGGGAAAGTCCAGCACGTTTATTCCCTTGGCTGCCCCAGCATTAAAAACAAATTGCTTTAACAAAACCTGTCCGCAGTGCTGTTCTGGGTAGAGCTCAAGAAGGTGATTTCTTCCTTTCCCTTTGAATCAGAAGTTCTGTTTTCCCTGACCCGTCCCGTTGCTCCAACGGCTGCCTGCACATCTGATTCCAGGGAGCCTGTCCTTGTGTGAGTGTGCTCGTACGTGCCCATGTAGACAGACCCCATCCTTTGCTTAGCATCTCTTCTGATGGTTTTGCAGCACAACTTCTGTGATTATTTTTAAGTCCTGTGTTGGTAATAGCAGTTTATCTGATGATCAGTTTTAGCTCGCAGTCTGCTGCTTTGTATCGTGGATTTCTGCCACTTCCATTTATTGAGATTCTGTCTCCTGTTAACAGGTTACTGTCAAACATCTTTCACTCTCAGGATTCAGCCCTGGATCTCTAACTGTTAGAAAATTCTGCAGATTTATCCTTCCTCACTATATAATTACTCAAAACAGCCCCAGCTCTGGAAGTGACAGGGGTGTGGTAGAATTTATTTGGAAAGGGGATTTGTTTGTTTAATTCTGATGAGCATGCATTTAACCATTACTTGAACCACACAGGCTCGAGAACCCCACAAACGAGGCTGCCCAGAGCGGTGGTGGAGTCCCCATCCCTGGAGGGACTTGAAAGCTGTGGAGATGTGACCCTTGGGGACATGGGTCAATGGTGGCCTTGACAGTGCTGGGTTAATAAGTGGACTCAATCATCTTAGAGGTCTTTTCCACCCTAAATGGTTCTAAGGTTCTAAGAAGCAGATGTAAATAGAAAAGGCAGACAGAAATCCCATCAAAACATAACCGTGACAGACAAGCTAGGAGCAGCAATGAGGCTTTATTTACATGCTAATCAAATCAATCCTGCTTTGTCAGCCACGTTATCTGGATTGAAAGAGGCTATAAATACACAGGAGCAGAAAGAAGCTCCAGAGAAGAATATGTCTAATTCTGGAGCGGTTTTGCCATTAATAGAAGGATACGTGCTCTGTACGAGACCTGAGGAAAAGTTTCTGCCCCTGCAGTGCTCAAATGGCTGCGCCTGCGAACCTCAGTCCGGGCAGCTGTGAGGTGTCTCTTGTTATTTCCTTGCGCTGTCTGTTTGCTGCAGCACTTTTGTGACACCCTGTGTCACCTTCAGTCAGATACAACAGCTCCTGCCATGTCCCTGCCTTTGCTGTGCGAGTTTGCTGCTTGCTGTGCCACGGCGTGACCCCCCAGCACCCAGTGCACAGGGCAGTGTGGAAGTGGAAAAGCCTTTCCCTACTCTCCCTCCTTCCCCCTTTATGCATTTCCATTGTCACTCAGAAAAAAAAAATTCAACACAACTCTGCTTTAATGGGAAAAGGGTTTTCTAAAAGGCATTCATAAATAGAACTGAGGGCAGGAGAAGAACAAGCTGCAACCATAAAACAGACAGGTTTTTTTCAAAGGACAGTGTTTGGATAAAACTTAACTCGGAGAATTTCACTATTTGAAAAAGGGCTTTTCCCATCAGAATATATTTCTTCTGCTCTGCTCCTATCACACTGTCAGACTAAATACAAAGGATGTAACATCAGTCTTCAAACTGGGTACTTTGCCTCAGCTTTAAGGGAATTAAGGCTACACCTTTGCTTTTGAAGAAAAGACAAGCTAAAAGGCAGTGATGGGTGCTGGTATGTAACAGATATTTTGAGGTATTTGACAGAAGTTAATTTCGTGTCTACATTAGTTTGAGTAACAGGAGAAAGGCAGAAAATCGCTGCTTTCTTTGAGAACTCGATTCAGGCGTCAATGTCGTTTAGGCACGGAACACTTTGTGTTGGTTAAGATCATAAAACTTAGAAACATGCATGGATGTTACCAGCAGACAACTCCAGGACCTATTTCAGCTCGCTTGCCTCTGCACAATTTCAGTGGCAAGTGAGGCGCTGCTTTATAACTAATCTATCAAACGGTGGGCAGTGAGCGCATGGCTCCGCAGCAGCTGCGTGCAGATGGACGGGGGACTCCAGAGCAAGCTCTCTGCTCTCTTGGTCATGCTTTCCTCTGAGCTGAGAGCCTGTGAGCTCCCAGTTTTGGCACAGGAGGCAGAGAGGCTGCCCTGGGCACCTGGGACTGGCACGGGGCTGCCTTGGCTTCCCCAGCAGCTCCCGCCCCATGAAACTGCCCCCATGGCTCCATGGGCCAGGAGCTGGAAGCCATGCACTGAAAGGTTGCCAAATCAAGCCGTGCACATTTTGCTCGGTTAGGTGCTTTTCCTGCCCGTGCCGTCCGGTTGGGTCCTCGGGTTCCCATCCTCTTCCTTCTGAGCGTGAAGCAGTCTCCATCCCAGAGACACAGACTGACTTCGTGCAGCTCTTCTTCAATGGGCTTCGCTCCCTGGAGCTCCTGTGCACGCTCTCTGAGCCCCTCCTCCTCCTCCAGCTCATTTGCAGATATTTTTTCTCTGCTTGCTCTAAATAAAAATAGGTCAGTTGTAAGTAATTTATTATGCAATGATTTTACTATATTTTGCCAGACATAAAATCATACAGTTGTAGCAAATTTTAGTTTTGAACAAGTAATGGTTCCACTCCAGCTGTTACAGTTCTTCATATAAGTTGCTCTTGAGCATTTTTCAGAATTCTCAAATATTGTTCTTCCTGAAATGAATGAGCAAGTCAAGAAGTGTCTCTTTTTCTTTAAAGGAAACAAAAAGTTGGAGTATGACATAATATTAAGCAGTAATAAAGATTTGTTTGTACGTCATAAAACTGTCTTCCAATAGAGCCCAATCAAATTTCCAGGTTCTGTCTGGGTTTGGCGAATGCTAGGGTTACCTTGGATCTTAAGAGCAGAAGTTTTTAGATATGGGTGCCTTAAAGACCAGATTTTCTGAGCGTGTGGGGTTCAGCTGAGCTGTGTGCTGGGTGCTGCATTTGGGCTCTGCACGCTCACCCTCTGTGCACACAGACATCCCAGCCTCTGCCTCCCCACACCCAGTGCCCCAAGCCAGACTGGGGGCGAGGACTGTGCTGACCCCGGCTGCAGAAAGTCTGACTAAGCCTGGTTTGTGTGTGTGTGTAGCCTCAACAATGTCTTTCTCTGCCTTTTTTGTATGTGCAGAATACGAGTGGAAAGGAAAAAACACTTCTCTCAAATTCTATTTCACCCCACAAGTCTCTAGATTTTTTTTTTTTTTTTTTTTTTTTTAAGGCAATGCAGCTTGGAAACTGCTGTAGGCTCCATTAGAAACTGGAAGCTGAGCACTCCTGCTCTTTGCCTGGTGGTGTGACACAGCAGGGCACACGATGGTGGCTCTGCTGCATCTTCCTGGGCACGTGAAGCGCTGTCCCTCCAGTGGCGGCTCTGCTCCGAGTGCGACTCCAGCACTCTGTGGAAAGGATCAGTGTTTCCTTTCTGGACTGATTAATGAGCACAGACAGATGAGACAGGCTCAAATCCAGCCTCAGGAACCAAAACGTGTCCATCTTTTCTCTCCTCATCTTTTGCTGCTCTTGCATGAACCACCTCCGCACCCTGAAACATATTTGCAAAATCTATTTCCAGCCTCACAAGGCAACATGATCCGTATCAGCTCACATTTGTCAACCAAAAATATGTTGATTGGTTAAAAATTACAGAGCAAACCTTACTGGAAGTAAACTGTGAGAACTTCAGAGCCATTCATTTATACCATCTACAGAGCTGATACTATTTTTATCACTAAATATTCAGATATTCTTTAATGCATAGACTATGCTAATGACCATGTGCAATTACTGGGAACATAAAGGCAAAGGCTATTTTATTCTGCAACTGCAGTAATTAAATGTGCATAAATTGGGTACATTTTTGGGAAACAGGCATGTTCGAAATGAACATTTTTTACCTCTATATTAGTTAGAGCTCAGATGGCTTATTAGTGCTGGATAACTGATGTGCAACAAATCCGTTTTTACTGGGGAGCAAAAAAGGTTGGGTTTGGCTCTGCAGACTCTGGTGTTCTTTCAGTGCTGCTGCTCATGGTTATCACTTAGAGCCATGGTGAGGATGCCTTGGGGCTGTCCTGTCACCCCACGGTCACGACACGTGTGAGAGAATGGCCTCCACCTCGTCCCCCAAGAGTCCTGTGGGGAGCGAGCTCCCGGTGGGGCTGAAGGACGTCCTGAGGAAAGGGGGAGGAAGAGGAGGGGAGCAGCACTGCTGCTGTGCCTGGGCTTTTTCAGCTGTGATGGGGCAGTGAGTGCTCCTGCAGGGCAGCTCAGAGCTGGGGTTTTGCACAGAAGCCATCCCTCCTCACTGGAAAAGGGAGGCTGCTGTTCCCTCAGACACTGCCCATCGAGCAGCAGATTGCCAGATTGCTGCATCTCACTGTCAGGCTGGAATCTCTCACTGGTGGTGTTCAGGGAAGGTCACTGCAAAAAAGGTTATGTAGTCCCTGTTGGTCCAGCAGTAAATTCTTTACTCTGCCTTAAACATTTTGTTGCTTTTGCCTCTCTCTGGAGGACTTGGGTGCCTTTTGGAGAGCTGTTTGCTCACTGGAAAACAGAATTGTTCTTTTCATACAAAGACAATAGTGCTTCGGGCTATAAATTATAGCCAGTAAAAGTGTGTCTGTAAAACATGCATCATCCTCATCCAGAGTTCTAGGAGCACTGGTGTTACAGACAAGACTGCTAAAATTACAGCAAGCTTTTAATCTCCTGTTCTTACTCTGCAGCATGCTCCTGTAATATCATTTGATTTTGAGCTAACATTTTATGGTCAGTAGTAGGAGGCAGTCCCACCAAATTAAAATCCCTGGAGTAATGAAAAATACTTTGTTTTATTTTGTTTTGAATTTTATTTCTTGCTTTGCCTAACAGACAGTGTCCTGGGGACCGTACGGCCGACACAGCCAGTGTCACTGGGCAGGTCGTGCAGCTGCTGTGGGAGGGAGCTGCTGGGACAGCACAGGCAGCCCTTCTCCAGCAGAGAGCTGTCAGACACCGCTTGGCTTTACTGGGCAGGAATGGAGCAGGAGGATTTAAGGCTGCAGTGTCAGAGAGCCTTTACTTGGCCGTGCTTCCTGGGTTGGTTTGGGATCAGGAGATCAGGTCCATCCCACCACTGGCAGCTCGTGGCTCTCCTGGGGCCCTGCTGCTTTCAGCTGTTGGCAGCTCTCAGCTCCCTTTTGCTCTTCTGGCTGTTGGCAGCAACGGAAATCACTCCTGTCTGCCCTGGCTGGGAATGTACAGAGGCTTCCCAGTGCTTCTCTTTTGGCTGAATTAGTCTCACTTTGCTCAAAGTTGAGTAAGCAAAGCTGATGGAGGAACAAGACAAATCAGGGAAGGAGATGCTGTCAGCCAGGCATTGATCTAAGAGACTCGAGATCAAGGCTTGATTCAAAAGAAAAGTTGCTCTGTGCAGCAGTTCCCTCAGGTGTGAAACTGGGATCCTGGCCCTGGTTTTTCCTAGCCTGAAAGATTCCCGCTTGCTCAGCGGGAAGTTGGACCACATCCATAATTATGCAGGGCAAAAAGATGGGCAGAGAACTGGCCTGCTCCTCTGTGCCTTTCATTCCTGCCAGGCCAGGCCAGACTATTTAAAGGAAAACAACCATAGAATATGCATGGTTTTGAAGGGAAAAGTAGAGCAGTAAAGCTGCTCAGACACAGCAGAGAGTGCTCAGTACACGCTGTATTTTGGGAAGGACAGCTGAGCTGTGCTCAGGAAGGCTGCTCAGCTAGAAGTCAAGTTCAGGAAACTTTGCAGCTATGGAACATTTTAGTTCTGCTTCCCATTTAAAATCCTGATAGGTCTCAAAAGGCTCTCCCTTGCAATTGTGTAGGGTTGAAAAGCACCACCACACTTAGCCAGGGTGCCCTGGCAAGAGTCTGTGGGTCCATGCCTGCTCAGAAGGGAAGACATTTGTCCGCAGAAATTCCTATTTTTTGTTTCCTTGAGGAAACACAGGCAAAAGATAGGGACAATTCTTTGAGAGGCTCTTGTGCAGCAGTTACTGTTAGAGAACTCTAAAGAAGGGACAGTTCTGGAGGAGCTAAAAGTGATGTTCACCTCCAAGACATTTTGCAATGCTGGTCAGGCCCTCCCTGTCAGTCTCTCAATCATTATGATAATAATATAGTAATAATAGTAATAAGCTGTGACCATCTGCAGGGGAACATTAACCATGTACCCACTGTCTTTATTAGTTCTACAAATTCATCATTATGGCAAGAAAAGTAAAAAATAATCTCAGGTCATTAATTTTATGTTGAGATCATAATTCACCACTGTATTTTCTGTAAGGCTGGGGATTTTTTGCCCAAAGCAGTCTCATGTGTTTTCCCATGAATTTTCAAAACTGTTAATGCCCGAGGGACAGGGCAGTGATGTGGATAATAGCCAGGCCCTGTGTGATTTGTTCTCACAACGATGCCAGAGGCTTTCTGGTTCAGTAAGGATAAAACAAATTTTAAGTCCAGTTTTGAAAGGTTCTGATGGCCCTAATTCCTATGCAAATGCCTAACAGCCCATATCTGTTAGTCCAACTAGGAAATAAGTATCTAAATATTGTGCTGTTTCTTGGCATATGGACTCAGCTGTGGCTCCCTCCAGGGCAGAGCAGAGGATGGTGAGGAGGGACCAGGACACCTTAATTCCGAGCACAGACAGGAGCTCAAACATAACCTTTTCTTTCTATGAAAAACTTCATAATTCTCTGAAAGACTCAAACACACCCAGCAGGATCTGGCTGTCTGACCTCCAGTTATTTCAGCTGCTGCCTCTGAGGATTAGCTCCTGTATTTTGCTTTGTGCTGAAGCTGCTGTGGAAAGCAGGAGCCTGGTTAAATCCAGCAGCCATTTGGAAGGAGGGTAGCAGGGTATCCTGAGTGTCCCCATCACTGTGGGCTCTGTCTCCTCTCCCAGCCTTTCTTCTGCAAGAAAGCAAAGAGGTCAGAAGGACCTTTTTGGATATTTTCATTTTTTAGCTGGCCAGGAGGTCACTGCCCTTTCCATGCAAAGAAGGTTGTGGGAGTTGCTGGCACAGAGTTATTTCATAAAGCTTTTGACTAGAAATAGAAAACTCAGATAGACCTGTTCTGACCCTGGTCTTGTGCTCACAAAACCACTCAGCTTTCCCTCTGTGGCACAGAAGATGATGGGTCTTTTCTTTTCTTTGTAAAAATGCCTCTAACTCAGACTTTACCTGGAAACTTTGCAAAACAGAGTCACTTGTCGGAGGGCAAGCAATTCCTGTTTGAGTTTGCCTGGAGGATAGATACAGGATCTGTCTGTGTCCTCGGAGCAGCCGCCTCTGAACTAGAGTGAGGGAACATTAACTCTTTAAAACTGGCTGATTTTCATTTGTCGTGGTCTTATTTTCAGTGTCATTGCTTAAAGAATGCATAATGATTCCATGAGGACAGTCTTGTCTCTGGGAAGACTTGGAGAGAAGTTTCTTTTGGATCAGGTCCTGGTGCTGTTCTTTGTGCAGCCCCCCGTGCAGCTCCCTGTGCCACGGTGGTGCCATCCCCAGGGGGATGGAGGGGACGTGGCTGCAGGGATGCAGCTCCCTGTGCCACGGTGGTGCCATCCCCAGGGGGATGGAGGGGACGTGGCTGCAGGGATGCAGCTCTCTCCAGCCTGGAGATCTCAGATCTTCCAACACAGATGGAAAGAAAAAAGGCTTTTGTTTAATGCAAGACAGAAAAGGGAACTTCCAGGACACGATTGCTGCTCTGTTTGTATTGTTTGCTTCAGACCTTTAAAGCCTGTGAAACTCCTGAGAGGGGAACGTGAGCAGTGGCTTTGTCATCTTGTACCATTCTGGCTCAGGATGAGGAGCCAAGAGGCTCAAAGCAGCTGGGCTGAGCTAACAGTGAGATCCCCCTGAGCTTCCAGCACCCTGACCTGCTGCCAGGGCAGGGAACAGCAGAGCCTTGGCAGGAGCACACGGTGCCTCGGGGCTGGTGCTGCTCCTCTGCCCCGGGTCCTGTGGGCGCTGAGCACCGACCCTTCCCTTCCGCCACCCCGGGGCCGTCTCTGGGGCAGCTTGTGGCTGTGGTGTGCATCTCACCAGCAAAGCTGACAGTACCTTCTCCTGAAAGAGGCAGAGGGAAGGAGGAATTCATCTTCTCACTCCTCGGGGCACCCTTTATGTCAAGGGAGAAAGAACAGGGGCCGTGGAGAAGGCAAATCTGCGGGTGTCATTTTTAGAGGAGCAGGTTAGAGGGGTGCCCTGGGTGCCTGGCTCCCAGCCTGGGGGACACGAGGAGTGCTCTGCCCAGGGCTCCCAGGCACGGACCACGCCAGGAGAGGAAGCTCAGCTCTGCCAAGACACCCATTTTAGGTGGGTGGAAATGGCCAAGGGTGCCCAGTTCTGTCTCCCTTGGCGCTGGGCCCTTCCACTGCCCGTTCCCATCCTGGAGAGCCCCTGGGCAGCAGGCTCCAAGGGGCCATCAGGGCCAGCTGGGAAGCCAGGCCTGCTCGTCAAGGTGCTCATGACTCTGCTTTCCCTTTAAGAAAAATTGTTCGTGACCAAGAACGACTTTGGGATTGATAACTCTAAGTCTTTTGAGATCTAGGAACAATGTGATGCTGTAGAAATGCTGTTTGGGAACTTTCTGGCAAAATATTTTTGTTGGAAGATGACTGTTGAAGCTGAAGCTGATACAGGAAAATGACAGTTTGCAAGGCTCCCTTCTTTTAAACAAATTTAAAACAGGAGTTTAAGAGAAGCTTTGAAACTATTTTCTGATGTGTGATTCAAAACAGCATTTACAATAAAACTTCAGCTAATTTATGCTAGAATTTAATATTAAAAATAATCTTTTTATATTATAAAATATTTTTAAATTATAGAGATCAGAAATTTAGATTATCCTACTTATATGATTTTTTTTTTCTTATTTTCTGATATAAGTTTTCCATCACTCTCCAGTGCAAATTTAGTCTGGGAACCAGGCAGGGGCAAAGGAGGGGGCACACGTCTCCTGCCAGCTCAGTTCCCTAGTGACTGTCATCTGCTGAAAGGAGAAGGGCTCCGAGCTTTCTGAAGCCCTTCTTGCCTGTGCTGTTGGGATGTCCCGCGTGTGCCCCAGAGCTCCTGACTCGTGGCAGTTTGGCGCTGAGGTTTGAGCTTGTTCTGTTCTGGGAGCTGAGCAGGGACCACTCCGTGTGTGACGGACGTGTCTGACGGGTGGACTTGGGAGATGCTCAAAGACTGTCAAGGCCAAAGGCAGAACATTTTCTTCTCCTGAATGCAAGTATGAGGGTGTCCTTAGGGGAATGATTCACCCCTGCTTGCAAACACTTTGTCATCCCAAATGCCATCCCTGAGAATGCCACCACTGGCCTTCAAGCACCGAGACCAAGGACACAAAGTCACACCAAGTGTGACTTCATGTCTCTAAACAATTTCATTGTGGGATAAAAAGCATGGAAACATGCTAAAGATTGGAAGAGGTTTCCTCCTTTCCATTTTCCTACAGGTGTAAAGCAGGTGGAATCCCTGCCAGCCCCAGCTACCCTGTTCCAGGCGTGTGTCCTGCTGCATGTCCCTCTGCTCCCAGGCCTTCCAAAGGAGGACATTTCCAAAGGACCTTTAGAGGAGAAAGGGCATTTATATACCTTGATTAATAGTCAACCAGAGCTCTTTGGGCCTGTTTCCATGGGGACCACAGCATGGCTTAGGCTTGTCTTCCCTGTGGTAATGTGGATAATCAGAGCTCTGAAGATGCTGCAGAGCAGACTCCCGACCTGCGCCCTGGGGAGCAGCACCAGGCCAGGGCTGTTTCCCTCCCTGCTGCCGTTGCTGATCTGAAGGATGGATCTGGAGCTGGATCCTTGGCAGCACACTCCGGGGCTGTTTCCAAAGCCCAGGAGGGCTGGCACAGCCACCAAACAGCGGAAGGAAGCTCATGTGAAGGATGCAGTGAGTAGGCAGCAGTGAAGTGACTCCAGGGCAGATGCTGTGCTGGCCTTCACAGCTGCTCTGAACCCTGAGGCTCTGCCTCCCAAGCTCTGCAGGTGCTTCTGAGGTGCATCAGCCGAGGTGGTTCCTCACCAGAGAGAAAGCAGAAGGGGCTTGTTTTGAGTCCCAGTGCTGCAAGGGTTGCATGTTGTACAGCTCGCAGTACAACGGAGCACGTATTTGGTGAGGGGCTGGGGGAGTTATAGCAACAGAGACAACAGCAATAAGTCCTCTCACGTGCCTCAAGCTCGCATCTCTGCAGCTCCTCTGGCTTCAGAAGAACTATCCTGCTTCCACCAGCGTGTGAGAGGAGACCCAAGGCTGGGAGAAATAGTGTGTTTCCTTTGAAAGGGGGTGCTAGGCAGCAAGAGCAGCTGGCTTTGGCAGTCCAGATAATAGTAAGTTCGAGTGGTAGATTGTTTCCAGCATTCTGGCTCTGAAACAGTGATGAGTATGAGCACTGAGGTTCAGTCCTTCTGCTGAAGGACTGGCAATGGCTGCTGCTTGTTGGAAGAGGAACATACAATGTGCAACAAGTAAACGAGGGAAATCACAACACTGCATAGGATAAAATGTTCTCATCCCCCTCCAGAGATCCAGGAAGAACAAGTGTCTTTTTCTGCTCAGGATTAATGGTGTTATTTGGGCTAATTATTCTGGATACTTCCCTCTTCTTTTTTTAGCCTTTTTAAAGAAAGGAAAAGAATGTTTGTCTGATCAAATATTTTCATTTGAGTCTTGGCTTTTCCAGATATTAATTTTCTACTCCCACACCCCCATAGTTCATGTGTCATTAAATGAAATAATTAAGCCAGCATGGTTTGCTATTTAACGATTTAAAGGCTGGCTGTGACCTCACTCTTACATCTATTTTTTCTAAACTGTTGCTGTTGACTGCAGCACAGTCAGCCCCTCTTGGTGTCATGGAAATGGTAAGAGAATCTCTACAGACCTTATCCCAAGTTGTGCAATGAATTTGCTTTCAGCTCCCATGAATGGTTTGGAGCCAGCATTTAACAGTTCCTTTTAGAAAGCCGCCCCTAGATCACCACTTTTTTTAGTAAACTTATCCAAAACTATCTCTTCAAATTATGAGTATGATTTGGAGAAATAAAAAAACCACTATTCAGTGAATGCAGGGGGTGCAGGGGGATGCCCGGGNCTGGGGGATGCAGGGGATGCCCGGGGGGTGCAGGGGGATGCCCGGGGGATGCAGGGGATGCCTAGAGGATGCCCGGGGGATGCAGGGGGTTCCTGGGGGGTGCAGAGGGTGCTCAGGGCTGGCCAGGCTGGCACCACCATGCCCCAACCCCGCTGCTGCCTCTGGCCAGGCACAGTCCTTGTTCTCTGGGAAAGAACCGTGTGTGAGTGAGCTCTCCTCTCCCCTCTGCCGGGGAATTGGCTGCAAGGGGCACAGTGCAGGGGTTTTGGCCAGGCTGTTTCTTTAGCAGCCAGAAAGGCCACAGAGCAAGAGGAGGACTCTGAGTTGCAAAGGTAGAGAAACAGCTGAACTGAGTCACAGCTGATGTCTCTGTTGTGATAGTTAAATAATTGGCTGACTCAGACACTGCTCTGTAAACAGGAGTTCCCTGAAGTCAAAACACAAAAATCAGAGTTTAAGATTTCTCCTCCCTAGAATGTTGAAGGGCACACCTAGAAATATTGAGCATTTTGGAATAAAATCACATACTAATGACTTTTACAACTGATTCCTCTTTTTGTTCCACCTGGACTGACTTGTATGGGGGAGGCCTGGACTGAAAGGCTTTTGGTATTTTTAGACATCATTATCTTGTTTTCTAACTTTATTAAGATACTTCTCAGATACTGAATGCATCCAATGGAATATGCAGTTCTTGTTTCCTTTCTTAGGTCTCTCATAAAAATTTCCGTAGGATTTTACAAAGCATAGCGTTCTTTCTTAAACAAATACAAGATGATAGAGATGAAGGCAGCACATGAGAAGGGAGCAGGGAGGCTTCACTGTGAGGGCACAGGGCCTCCTGAATCCTCACATCAGAAACGTTTCACAGAAGTGTGTCAGTACTAAGGTTTGATGGGAAATGTCAAATCATTTTGACTTTCTTGTTTAGTTTCAGTAACATCAAAGGTGTTTCATTTTGTTGAGGTAAAAATGTTTCCCTTTGATTTGATAATTTCAATTTGTGTCATTGTGGCTTCTAAGGAAGATGAAAACACAAGCTCTACAATGGAAATGTCTAGGAGCATAAGGTACACAAGCTGTTTAGTTTTTTACCGTGCGTTATGACTTTGTCATTTTAGCACAAAACGTCATAATTCATCAAGCTGAAACAATCCAAGATTATCAAAGTCCATTATCTCATGCTGTCTTTTCTGTTGCTCCAAGGACAACACAAAAATGACAACTCTCCGGACTAACAGAGCTTCCACAGAAAAGATTTTCCTGATTAACATTGCTAAATTAGAGATAAAACCAGTCATACCTCTTAAGTTTGGAGAATTGAAAGCTCCTTGTTGTGCATAAAATCAGGGGGTAACAGTGGGAAATGCTCGACTCTCCACTGCAGTTTGTCCATCTTCCCCCATCAGAAGTGCCTTTGGGAGGAGCTGCTGGGGCGTATCGGAGTCTACCTGTGGTTTTGTCTTTTACTGTGCACAGAAAAGCTGAGTTACCTTGGAGAGGCGTTTCCAGTGCTGGCTGGCTCACGGTTCCAGCCGAGCCCATCTGTGCTGCTGTTTCCACCTGCCGTGCTCACATCTCCCCAGTAACCTTCCCTGGCCCTGCCCCGGCGGCGCCGTGGGATGTGCAGGGACGGCCTCTGCTCCATCCCACGGCATCCCTGCGGGGAAAGGGGCGAAACCACGGCACCGCTGGCTCCCGCAGCCCCCGGCAGGGCAGTGCACAGCGACCTGCCGGCCGAGCTGGCTGCTGGAGCCAGCGATCCGCTGGGAAGCGCCGCAGCTTGGGAAGGAGAGGCAGCCTTTGGTTGCCCGTCTGTTTCGCTGCAGCTGGGAATAGCACAGACTTGCTCTGGTGGCGTTTTCCACCACCCACCATCCCCACAGCCCCCGGCACAAGTTTCCTGGGAAGGCAGTTGGGTTTTCTCCATCATGCAAGTTCCACGCTGGGAAGCAGCAGCTGCTCCAGGCAGTCCTGGCGCTTTGCTCCTCTAGGAGCTCTGAAACAAAAATTCCCTGTAAGGGACAAAACCAGGGGCCAGTTTTTGTCTTACTCTACCAGGGGGGCCACGACTCTTGACTGCAGTGTTTCCCCAGTTTGTGCCTCTCTGGGAGGGACAGCAGAGCTCCAGGGCCTCACCCACAAAAACGGGGATTCCTGGAGATTCCTGGCATATACACTCAAAGCTGAACCTTGGGGGAACTTTTAAGGCTGGGTGTAAATGGTTCAGAAGGGCTGTTGCTCTTTATCTCTCAAACACACTGAACTTTGTTAGGAAATGTTCATGCAATTAACAATTAATAAGTAACCATCCCTCCCAGCTGCAGCTCTGATGTATCCTAGAGGTTTGTTCACTGCTTGGCTTCAGCTCATTGAGAACCGACGAGTCTCAGGTTAATTCTCCTGTGTGCCAGCCTTATCTTCTCTCTGAAGAAAATTATTAATCAATTCTGGTCTATCTTGGGGAAGCCATTCCAGATTCGCTTTTTTTTTTTTTTGAGTGTACAAATTCTTTCATTCTCCCCTCAAGGCCTTTCAGTCTTATCTGAACAAAACATCCCTGTTGTCATACCAACTATGTAAATTTATGTTCACATATCTTTCTGCTTTTCTACTTACTTTGTAGCTCGACTCGTTTCAGAACATGAATTCCTACAAAATAGGACAATGTTATCCTGGCACCTATCAAAACGATTCATTTCATAGGTTGATTTTTGAGGAATTGGATGGTTCTTTAGCTGCCAGACCTTCAGCAGTAGAAGGGTTTAGAGACGTGAGAGCTTTGACGTTTGGTGACAGTGAGGACCAGGGAGAGCATGCCCAGGCTGTTTTCCTCCAGAGCATCCTCAGGCTTTGGTCACCTGTTCTCAGCTGGTCTGTAGGAGAATGATTTCAAAGAATGATTGCAAAAACCATCTTTAAAACCCCACAAGTACATGCTGCTGCACATACAGCCCAGGAAACAAACAAAATCAGAGAGATTAAAACAAAGTGAGCATTTGGAATTAAGCCATGACTGTCTATTGCAGCCCTATGTCAACAGAGGACATTGTTGAGCTCTTCTGTAAAATTCCATTACACCTTTGATGGGAGGCCGGGGCTCCTCAGGGCTGGACCAGGCAGCTGAGAGTTGAGAACTCTGCTCCCAGCCAAGGTGAAATCCAGGTTTCAGGTACCCAAAAGGAAGCAGTCGGTAAGGAGGATGGAGTCTTTATTCATAGAACATTGATAAAGTCTTTTGCCTCTGGATGACATGGTGTCATCAATGGGCAATTTATCTCCACCAGAGATGCCACTTGGTGATGCAAAATACAAGTGATGAAAGGTAAGACCTGGACATAAGATATTAGTAGGGTGGCAACTTCCAGAGGAAAACTCACCTTTAGAAAATGCTGTTGTCAGAATGGCATATTCACTTTGCTTATGTCAGTAGGGTGAAACTTGGTCTCGCCTGTTTGGGGCTCTGTGCACAGAGCATTTTTAGCCTTCCCTCTGTTGCTTGCCTGCTTGCCTGCTGCAGATGCAGCAGTGGTATGAATATGAAGAGAACACAGCCCTGAAAACAGCATTGCAGGTCCCAGTCCTGCACCACAATGGGCTTTGCCGGCTCCTTAAAACCCGTCAGATCCTATTTTGTTGCTGATATCAATTGTGCTGGCCAACCTCATGGCAGACTGAGGCTCAGAAAACATACATCTGTCTTTCCCTCTAAAATAGGTGTCTGTTCATTCTGCCATGGTAAAAATTTGTTGATCTTATTCCTGTCATGCACATCTGCACTGCCAGCAGAAGGACAGTGCCTCTGCCAAAGAGGACAGGGAAGTTTTATTGCTCCATAGGAGTTTGTGTCCAGACCGGCCTTATCCACCAGGGTCTATTTTTACTTCAGAGCAGTCTGTGAAATGGTTCCTGGCAGATGTGGGTGAGGAAAAAAATATCCTTTTGGACATGACTGTCATTGCAGGTCTGCAGGGTGCTAGAGGCCAGCAGGGCTTTGCAGAGCCTGGTAACTGGAAGGATTTTGGTGTTTCTGGCGGTCATCAGCACAGCCCAGCCCAGCTGGCAGGCACAGTCCAGCCCTGGCTGCAACGGGCCTGCATAGAGCAGGCAGGGACAGAAACCAAGCAGAAATGAAATGGAGAAGGGTGAGACTTCTTTGGAAGTCAGCTGCCAAAGGGAGTGACCAAGTTGTGTCCGCAGGACACGGGCAGCAGCAGGGGCACAGACAGGACAGCTCGGGCCCTTGTTGCTGTCCCTGCACAGCCAGAGGTGGGTGGGAAGGCACAGGGACATGGGCACACATTCTGCTTTCCACACATGGACCCTGGCTCCTGGCCACTCCACTCTGACACCACTCGTTTCAGAAGAGGAGATTTCTTGCATTTCAACCAGAATGGTCTTGTCTGAAGGCAGGATGTTGACAGACAGCATATCTGGGCTCTGGCCCTGGCATTGCCACTGCAATTTAATTACAGTTAGCCTAGGTCATATGCCCTGGTTCTGCTCTGTCCAAACCTTGTGCCCTGGATGGTTTGGCTTGTATTGTTGCAGAAGCAGAATATACCTGCACTTGTGTGTATAAATTGTTCTCACCCTTCCTCAAACAAGAGCTTCTGGCACTCCTCATATAATGCAATAGCATCCAATATTGCAATCACGTGGTGTGACACATCACCAACCAAACAAGCATCGACCGGGTTAGTCTGAGGGTCTGGATATTCCCATTCTCTCCCTTCTCTGGACTCTCACTGCCAGGCTGGGCGCTGCTGGAAGCTGAGCAGGGCACAGCTGCCGTGGGCGGGTGGGGATCTGTGGATCTGCCCTGCCAGGAACTCTCAGCTCCCGTTCCTGTTGCTTCACGTCCTTGAGGGGCAGCCAGGCTCTCTGTGCTGCCGTGAGGTCACTGGGCATGTCTGTGCTCCTGATGCAGCAGGAGTGTCAGGACCTGCCCATGGAGGGGTTTCCTAGTGCGGAGAGCCTGTGCCCATCCCTCCTTCCTAACCCAGCAGCTCCTGCCGCCTGCGACAGGGCCTGGCCTGTGGTGCAGAGCTGGTGTCCTGCTCAGTGCCAGCACACCCTACCAAACAGTCAGAAACTCAGCTACTCAATTACGATTCAGCTTGATCCAGCAGAAAATTAGATTTTGCTCACGTTTGTTCCCTGAGGCTGTACTGTCTGGTCCTGGCCGAGGCCAAGGTAGCGCTGCTGACAGCATGGATGGGCTCAGGAGCTCTGGGGCTGTGCCAAGACACAGTTCTGCTGTCTGGGAGTTAGTCAGGGGATTAATATGATAATGGATTCATCCATAAATTCACTTCCCTGGGCTGGGTTTGCTGGTTTTTGGGATCTATCCAACCATCCTGGAAATTGTCCCCATGGCACAGGGACTGGATCTCCTGAGCAGTGCTTGCAGGCAAGTGGCCCGTGTCCACTCCGTGTGGGAGAGGAGATGGTCCCAGGCCAGGGCTGGGCACGGCAGCCAGGCTGACCTGCTGCCACAGAGGGGGCTGAAGTTTTGAGAGGTGAGACATGGAGAAATGGATAAATATTTGGTTCTAAATTTTAGAACCATGAAAAATCTTAGGTTGGTAGAAGCCTAAGATTTTCTCTTCCTAATCCTCCTTTCCCCAATTTTCTCACTCTTTTCTTGTCTCTACCATTTTTCATCCTTTCCCTGTTTGTTTTTCCTTATTTTTAACAGGGGAATATAAAGGATTTGTTCAGTGAAATTAGAAAGCATATCAAGAACTGCATGTGCTTGATGGATGTTATCATAAAGAGACAATTGTTGCGACGGGATGCTTGAGAGAGGAAAACAAGAGTGCCATTTCAGCATCTTCTGTAGCATGAGTCAGAGAGATTGATAGTTACCCTCTCACCATTAGAATTTTTATCAGCATGCCAGTGGCCTTGGCATGCTGTGAATGGATGCCATTTTCTTGGAGTGTTTAGTCTTTTATAATGCTTCAGAGAAAATAAAGATGGGCTGGAGTCACTCACCTCCTAACACTAAAGGGAAAATCGTGTTTAATGCTGCCTCAGGCTGGGCTTCCGAGCTCCACACTCCAGGCATAAAAACCATTAGGAATCGAAGCAGAGCTCAGCAGAGTTTTCATATTCCCAGGGCTGCAGGGCACCAGGAGTGGACGGAGGCCCAGGAGGGATGAGCACTCCCGAGGAAGGGCCCAGCTCTACTGGTCTGCCCCTTCCTGGGCATTCCTGATCTGAGCTTGCAGGTGGCACACCAGGGGCAGCCTGCTAATGCCCAGGATCTGCATCAAACCAGCCCTTCATTCCCTGAAGGAACTTGCCCTTCTCTGCTTTTTCTTTGCTTGGGGCAGACACAGGCTCCAGACTGACCCAGGAAGTGCCAAACAAGCAGTGCATGCTTTCAGGAGTTTCTGTGTTCAAGCAACCTCATGAAAATCCTGATAACATGCAGAAAAATTTCATTTTTTCATTTTTTATAGGATCTGCATTGCTGAACCAGGGAGAGTCTGACACCTGTGCCAGAGCAGATTGGAATACATTTCTTGTTTGAGGCTTTCCACAATGCTTTATGTATGGTTTTCAAAATTCAGCTCCTGAGTAATGCAAGAGGCTGCTCAGAACAACTTCTTATTCACACAGGGAATTTCTGTGTCTTGTCCTTACATTTCTGGGAGGCAGGGGCAGCAGTTTTCCACAAATGACCTTTCTGCAGCTTACACCAGCCCAGGGAACACAACAGGGGGAAAACACATCCTGTGGATCAAGCGAGGGTCCCGAGTAACTCCGGCTCTGGAACACCAGCTGGACCCTGGGTTCTGAGCATCTCAGCTGCTTTGAAACTCCCAGCAGGCAGAAACGCTGCACCTGACCCCCTTGCTCAGTGTCCTGGGGTGGGCTTGGGCTCTGGCTGAGCCTGTAGCCTTGTCAGCCCGGGAGGCAGCAGGGCAGGGCTGAGCCCAGCTCCAGCGTGGCTCTGGCAGGTGCACGGCAGGGACAGGAGCCACGGGGGCTCTGGGGAGGGGGCTCACCCCGGGGACCCGCCAGAGTCCCACAGTGTGCCAACCTAGCCAGCCGAAGCTGAGCATACAGACAAGCCACTTGTAATTCAAAACAAGCCTGATTTTTCCTTTAAAAACCCATAATATGCGGGTTTATTTTCTGCAACTCTTCCAGGCCGGTTACCCCAACTGTTGGCAAACTGCAAGGATGAGGTTGCCATGGATACGCTCCGCACTGATTCACATGAAATACATCATTGCATTATTCCCAGAGTGGTGAAAGCCTTTCACAGCTGATAATTTTTAAGAGAATGACTCATCGTTAAATATATCATGGCAGCTCTGCATTGTTTGTTCTTCCTTGGAAGCATGCTCTGGAGATGGGCAGCTCTTGGGGTGTGCTGAGGCTGAGCTGGTGAGCAGGGTGAGCAGGGTGCTGCCCAAAATGCACGGGCAGGGCACGGGGTCCTGCAGCCACAGCTGGCCCTGGCTCGGGGCCAGCTTGAAGGGAGAAACACCCACTCTGTGCCACATCCCACCAAAACCCACCAAAACCCCCCAAAACCCACCAAAACCCACCAAAACCCCCCAAAACCCACCAAAACCCACCAAAACCCCCCAAAACCCACCAAAACCCACCAAAACCCCCCAAAACCCACCAAAACCCACCAAAACCCAGGGGAATGGCCAAGGTAGGACTGAGGGAGCACAGACTGGCCATGGGGACTGTAACAGCTGTGAGGATGTTTCACATTCGCCTCTTGAGAGACTGCTGTGTGCAGCCAGGGAAGGCAGGAGCTGAGCTGAGCCGAGCTGAGCCGAGCTGAGCCGAGCTGAGCCGAGCTGAGCCTGCTGTCCGAGGGGCTGTGCCCACCCCGTGGCGCCCCGTGCCCGTGCCCACCCCGTGTGGAGCCAGGACAGCCCCAGGGGTGCCGAGCTGCCCCTCGCAGCTCCTGTCCCTTCCTAACCGGGATCCCTGCTGAGACCCCTCCTTTCCACAGGCTCCTTAGCCCCCTGCTTATTAACTACTCACTAGGTGCCTAAGACTGCAGGAGGGTTCCCAGTTGGATTTTTCAATGTAGAGGGGTGGAATACAGCCCAGAACAGAGTGACATATCCTCTGGAGCCACTGAGACCTCTGCCAGCCCTGGGGCCAGGGAAACAAGCAGGGCACTGCCTCAGCTCTGCCTGAAACGATGCATTGAAAAAATGTGCAGAGAACACAACAACTTCCTTTTCTGTAGGAAACAGGCCCTCTTCAAATAGCTGCCTGCGCTTAGAAAGGAACACAAAACCAAAAGAAATGAACAAAAACTGGGCTGCGTGTTCTTGACTCCGGGCCAAAATAATTCTCTGTTATTCCCAAGACAAAACTGTTTCCTCTGTCCCTAAAAGCCAAAGATGTACATTTCATGCATAATTAATGTGAGATTTTAGTATACATCAGAGCCTAGAGTTGTGTGAGACACAAATGGGGCTTCCCAAACAAGGCTTTTGATTACCAGTCATTTTAAATGCAGGAAATAATGGCACTTCGGAGTTCTCCAAGCCCTCAGAGAGGAACTTCTGTCACAACTGATGTTTCCTGCTATATTTGGCCTCCAGTCAGCATAGCAGCTTCCTCAGGATGGATGGAAACACAGAGGGGCTGGAATCACTGTCAGACCCTGATCATAGGGGATGGAGACCACTCCGTGCTCTGCCACTGCCCCTCACCACCCCATGGCAAAGCAGCACACCCCAACACACCCCAGAACACCCCAATGCACCCCAGCACACACGAGCAGACACCAGAGGAATTTTTATAGCGCTAACACCCAGTGAGTTTTCAATCCTTTAATCCCCATTCTCATTCTTCTTTGAGAGCAGCCCCAAATGAACAAGGGACAGGTACCAGTTTCCATTTGTGCACCCCTGACACTGCTGCTGAACATCTTCCTTGAGTCAGGCCTGGCTTGGCTCTTCCCAGGACATGTGAAAGAGCCAGCTCTGCCTCTGCTGAGGTCAGCAATAACTCAGGGTGGTGCTGGGCACAAACCCTGACACCCCTGGTAGCAGAGCTCAGGGCTGTGTTTGCAGTCTGGCACTCTGCAGGGTAGGCTGCAATTTTCCTGTATCCCCACTGCTATCCACGCTGGGTTTGTAAGGAAAGCACTTTGTTGATGGAGGTGTTTTCCAGACCTCCTGTATTTCTTGGCCTCTCTTTATAGTACATCAAATACTACAAAGGCTGTAGACTTCTGGCTTAACTCTCTTTAGAGAATGGAGAGAGGATTTCTTTTCATCAAAAAGGACTGAATTTTCACCTTTTGCACCAAAACCTTAAGAACCACAAGAATTCAAACACTGGAGAAGCAGCAGTGGTGAGAACTGGAGGTCCTGGTGAGGACACCAGGAAGGTACCAGAGGAGTTCTACTACATCAGGTCCTTGCCTCTGGGGTCTGGGTTCCTTTGGACACCTTGCCCAAGGCAATATTTGTCATTATTGGCCCAGCGAGCACTCCAGCCCTTTCTCCAAGGCAGTGACCAGCGCTGTCAGCCCGGGCAGTGCTGGCTGGCGGTGGCAGCCTGGCGTGGCAGCGTGCCCTTGTGCTCCTCTGGACGGGGGGACAATGCCTCTCCCCCCTCCCGGGCCAGCCGAGCCCCCACACTCGCCCCCCGCCACCAGCTCCTCACCCTCTCGCAGGAAACCCTTCCTTCTAGCCAGGCTCATCCCAATCCTCATTAAGGGTTTGCTTCGGATGAGAGCATTGAGGAAACATGATCTCCTTTCCCCTTTCTTGCTCCCTCTCAAAGACACCATCCCCTTCCTGCTGGGTGGCTGGCTGTAAATCCAAACCCACCGCCTGTGCTGGGCTCTCTCCCCAAACCTGGCACGTCCTGTTCCCCTCTCCCTGCCCTTCCCCTGCCAGCCCTCTGTGCCTCCAGCCGAGGCTCAGGCTGCCCAGTCCCCTCGGAGCTGCACACCTCAGCCCCAGGGGCTGCAGCCAGCCCAGTGGGCACCCGTGGAGCTGGGCACAGGGAGCCAGGGTGTCCCTGGTGTCACCCAGGGCTGCAGCCAGCCCAGTGGGCACCCGTGGAGCTGGGCACAGGGAGCCAGGGTGTCCCTGGTGTCACCCAGGGCTGCAGCCAGCCCAGTGGGCACCCGTGGAGCTGGGCACAGGGAGCCAGGGTGTCCCTGGTGTCACCCAGGGCTGCAGCCAGCCCGGTGGGAGCTGGAGGTGAACCTGCCCTGTTCCTCAGCCCACAGAGGCCCAATGGTCACTAGAAACAGGATGGAAGAATTTGAGGCAAACAGCGGCATTTTAAGAGTCAGAATGTCCTGATACACTTAAAGCACCCCAGGTTCTCCTTTTGCAACCCATAACTTGACATTTGCAAGTGTTCAGAGTCAGAGCACAGGTCAGTTGGCTTTGCCTGGGCCCGGAGCCACGTTATCTATTGAATTCCTTAATGTTGCACTGCTTTTTCCCTTGACAAATTCACTCAGTGGCACTTTGACCCGTTTCCTAATGCACTGTACTGCAGTCTCAAAGTGTTGCTGGGTGGTACAGCATAGCTCTGAAGTGCAACTAAATCTGCAGAACAGCAGCACTCCCGAGGAGGGGAGGTGAAATGTGGCTCCAGTTTGGAGTGAAGGAATTGTGTAACGCTGGGAACCAGGGAGGAGCAGAGTGCTTCCTGCCTGGACCTGGCTGGCTCCTGGGAGCACCTCCAGCCCCCCTGGAGTTCGGGCTAAAAGCAGGTTTGGCTGCTTTTCTGCACTGCTCTGGTCCCAGCTCTGGGGTCAGTCTGGGCTGCTGTGGCTCACAAAGGAGCAGATCTCGGCTCTGTGCTGAGGCCAAGAGCTGGTTTGCACCCAGTGCTGGGGCAGCAGCTCCTGGGATGCCCTGAGCTGGGGTTCTGTGGGGCAGGGGGGTTCAGCCAGCCCTGCTGCCCTCCAGGAAAGGAGCACTGGCTTCTCTGCGGGGTGAGGGGTGTTGCCTGCCTGTCCTGGAGAGGAGATATCAGTGGAGGTGTGTGTTGTGGGGATACTGTGTTCAATGAAGTTGAGATGGTTCAACTTTTACTTTGGTTTTGGAATGACTTTTCTTTCCAAGGTTTATCCTATTTTCTACCACACAAGTAACACAATGTTTCTTAAGGTCAAGATTGGAACAAATCTTTTCAGTATTCTCAAAATGTACTTATTTATCTGAAACATATTTTCAGAAATGTTGTCATGCACTAAATGTCAAAATGTCCTTACTTCCTATGGGAAACAGAAAAACCAGCCTCTTGACAAGTTCCAGTCCTAGCATGAAGCTGCTTGGTTAATGGCACAGCCCTGAGGCTGCATGCTGGAAACCTTCAGCTCACTTCATTGCCCACCAGAAAATTATAATAATTCCATAGACCTATTGTATGGAGTGACCCTTAGTCATATTGTCTAAGCTGCTTATCACCACAGAAATAAGATGTATACAGTAATCTTCTTATACTTGCTGAGAAACCTAAACAAGGCCAGCACTGGTCACTCGTCTGGCTGTAATAAGGTTACTGTGCAAGGAGATATTAATGCTGGAAAAAGTGTGCTGGATACTTCCCATTTAAGTAGGTGTACTTATTTCTGTCTTAAGTAGGTGAGTGTAGATGGTTTCCTTAGTGGTTCACGAGTCTGTAACTGTCCTCCAAAAAGGAGAAGGAATGTGTAGGACATCCCATGGGCTGTAAAGTGTGAGTCTGAGTGCCTTCAGCCAGGGTGAATCTGTTCACTGTGTCCTCCCCAGAGCGTGCTGCAGCACCCACCTGCTGCTGCAGCATTACCAGGTCGTGCTGGCTGACAGAGGGCTGTGTGTGGTGGATGTGGTCAGTGCTGATTTTTGGTAAAATTCAATGAGAAGATTAACATTACATCTGGGTCCCCCTTCCTATCAAAAAGGGGGCCAAAAAGGCCATCAGGGCCTCATAGCCACATGTTTGTTCCTGTTCCCTCCACAAGCTCCTTACAGAGACTTCCTCTTGCACATCTCCCCTCCTCCAGAGACAGTTGAAAAAATTTAAAGAGCCAATGAAGAGTTAATGATCTGAAAGAAAGACTTATACCTCACGTTGGAAACTCCAGTAGTGAAACTTTGTAAGGGGAAAAAATGTTTCAGAAAAAAGCCCTCTGTTTTTTCCCTGGGGAAAATACAAACCAGTTACACTAGTAACTCCCAAAGTGGGATATACAGGGAACACTTTTGGAATGGTTCCTTGGAGAGCAGTTGCAGTCAGTGAGAGAAATTTCCTCTTGGAGTGCTCTGCAGGGAAAATTTGGAGTCATTAATTCACATAGAGGGGTCAGCTCTAGGGCTCAGCTTGTGGGTGTGGTACCCCCTGGCCCCCAGCAGGGAGTGCAGGAAGGGGCTGGGGTACCTCTGCAGCAGGAATGACCTGCTGGCCTCTCTTCTCCATCTGGGACCAGCAGAGATTTGCACTGGCACCAGTAATCACGCAGAGCACAAGAGTTTGTAAAAATAAACTTGGAAGCAGGCACTGGCCCAGTTCACCGTCGGGCTGGACACGATGGATATGGAAAGAGCCATGGGAATGGAGAGCAGGGGGAGGCAGGGCAGGGATCCCTGTAGCACACACAGCATTTTCCAGCAGCACAAACCTGAGACTGAGCAATATATTTTGGGGTTAAAACCAACCCCCTCAGTTGTACTGAATACTTGCAGATCATAGTCAAAACCTGCTCTGGGGAAAAGGTCCCTGAAACAGTGCTTAAAGGAGAGGGGAGCCGCTGCTCTGCTTTGTCCTTGCTGCCTTGCATGCTGTCTATGAGAGAGATTTCTCCTCCTTTTGGTTGATACCAGGCCTATTGCTGTGGAATAGCAGATCAGCTCTCCTGAAGTAATCACCTGGGACATTAAGCTCATTAGGCATGTGTTTGGAGACGGGGAAGGCAGGGGAAACCTGACCCCAGAGGTGTTTGGGTGTCAATTGGTCACTTGAGCCCGCAGAGGACCTCCACTGGCTGGAAATGCCTCATCCAGGATTGTGACTCCTTAGACTTTAAAAAGGCAGGACCCTCGAGGCAAAGAGGGCACCCAGAGCTCAGGGTGGCTCAGATTCAGCCAGGCTGACCCACGGGGAGAGCAGTACTTCTGTGTTCTCCTGGTCTGGCCGGGTTTCTGGAGGTTCAGGGTTTGGTAAAGCACACACGCGAAGCCGAGCCTCAGCACCCACTTTGCATTGCCCTTATCTCTCAAAGATGAATGTTCTGCAAAAGGCCAGTCTCCCATCACAGTGTCAGTGACCCTGTCTTCTCCTTGCACTCCCTTTTCCTCTTCCAAGGGGTCTCGAAAAGCAAGAGGCAGCTCACTGCAAACAAAAGGGGGAAACTGAGAGGCCTCGTCTGGTCGTGATTGCACTGGGAGATGATGATGATGAATTAGAGCACTGGTGCTGCTCTCTCATGGTTGGCATGGAGCAAACCTGCCCCCGCTGTGTCCATGCTCACAGTTTGGCTCTCCCTGCAGTGAGAGTGTCACTGTCATTGTTCATTGGTGAAAACCAAAAAGGGCACTTGGGAAGTGTGTAAAATCTTCCAGAGACAGCAGCTCCTTGATGAGTGCCCAGTGTCACAGCAGCCACGGGGCAGGATGGACACAGGGCCGAGCCCTGGCCATCAGGGCCACAAGGGGTGGTGACATGATGGTGCTGTCACTGCTGTGACATCCTGCCTGAGCCACAGCCCAGCCTGCCACTCACACTCTGCTTTCCTCACAAAGGCGTGGTGCTGGAATAGCTGTTGTGCTCAGAAATCTCTTTAATAACCACTTCTATCCAGCCCTTTGCCCTTTGGCAGAAGACAAATTCTTTTTCACTGCTTAACCCAGGAGTTTCATTTTGTGAGCAGGGTGCCAGGTCTCATTTACCTAAAGCTCTCAATACTGATAGTGCTTGCAGATACTGCTGTTGTCGTGGCAACGAGGTTATTTATGCATCATAGATACCTGCTTTGCTTTTCTTCCCCCTTCCCCCCAATGTTGCTAAGTGAAGATGGGGTCAGAGGAGCCAGAGAATGGAGCAGGAAACTCCCAGCCCCATACCCATTAATAGGCCCTGCAGTCCTCCTTCCTGTGCCCCTGACGTGCTTCAGGTGCCTGTAGCTGTCCTCCGTCCATCCCTTACTCTGGCAGGAGAAGGGACAGCAGGAGGGAGGGTGTGTGCAGACAGCAGCAGACAAGCCAGCTTCCCTTTCCACACCGGCTGAGACTGCAGCAGGGCAGAGCAGACCCTGCCAGGGACCAGAGTGCTGTTGGACAGGCTGCCTTTACTTACCTGCCCTCCCTCAGCTCCGTTTGTAAGGTGTGCTTAATAAGTGTCACCGCTCAATTATTTAACAGCAGGGCTCCCACAGAAACAAGCTGACAAACAAGGCTCCAGGGCTACAATTTCAATCTAGTTAAGTTCTCCTTCAAATTCTTCCTGGGTTTCATTTGTCCGCTTTCCATGACAACCACCAAGAACCAGAGGTCAGAGGGAAAGCGAGGGAGTTATTCATTTGAATTAGATGAAGCTCTGTCAGCCGCCAGCTCTTCTCGAGTGAAGGGTTTTCTATAGAAAAAGCCCCTTGCTGGAGGAGAGACATCACATGTTCCCTGGCAAACCTCCTCTGCAGACCTTGGTTGTTTTCCTTACTGAGGAGCTTCTTCTCCAGACATAAATCAATTCTATTTACACCTAATATTAAGTCCAAAAAGTGGAAAAACCTTCCCTGTAAAGAGTGGAATAAGTGGCTGCCTGGAATTCAGTGTCAGATCAGTGTCTGATCTCCTGACAAAGCAGGAGCTTCTCTTCACAGCCCCTGGCGCTGCCTGGAGGGCTCAGAGCTGCTGCCCACCGAGGCCTGGCCCTTGCCAGGTGAGCCCAGGGGCTGTGAGGCCCGGGGGCACCGGGCAGGGGTGCTGGCACAGATGTCCCAGAGCCCAGCGTGTGCAGCTTTGCTGGGAGTTGTGGTGCCAGGGAGGTCTCTGGGGGAGCCCTGCCGGGTGCTGGCACAGCCCTGGGTGCTGTTTGCAGCCCACCCACGGCACCGAGCCCCACAGCCCTGGGCTGGCAGCAATCCTGGGGCACAGCCCCGTCCCTGGGCTCGTCCCTGGGCTCGTCCGCGGGGTCCCACAAGCTCCATCCAGTGCCATTTCAAACCTGCCCTCAGTGGCTCAGCTTCTGCCGCGTCAGGGTGTCGGAGAACACCCGCAGGGAGTTTCCCTGTGCTGGGCAGGCCGGTGGGAGCCGGGCAGCAGCACCCTGAGCTGAGTCCCCCTCCCTGCCGGGGGCTGTTCCTGAGCAGCGCCTGGAGCTGCCCACGCCAGAGCCAGGAGCACCATCCCGGGAAAGGAGGGCACGTGAAGGAATAACAATACTTTCCTCTTATGTAACTCTTGCCTAAAATACTTCAAAGTGGGCCTATAGATAAATAATTGAAGATAATACAGAATTAGCTGTAATTTTGTGTGTCAGAAAGTAACGTTCCCCATTGCTTCTGTGCTGGTTAGGTGTGGAAACCATCCTGGCTGTGGGACTAAATGAGGCCACGTGGCTCCGGGAGCTGCCCGAGAGCACAAAGTGTGCTCACATGCACTGCAGCAATGTTTAGAGCAAAAATTATTTACCGGAGAAAAACCCGCAAGAATTCTGAATAATGAATAATTGAGAAATTTCGAATTCGCCCACAGGCAGTTTGCAAGGGTGGGGAGGGGGAGAAGGGAAGTAACATTTGTCAGATAAATTATTTGTGAATTAATCACTCGGCTCTCTGAAGTCAATGGGGAGCTTGCATAAATAAGACTACTCATGGAGAAGACCAAGTCTTTCTTTAATAGTGCTCCGAGAATGGGAAATTCATTAGCTGAAAGCACTGATTATGATTCAAAGGGATAGGGAGGGGAGAAAATCAAGTCATAATTAGTCATTTAAATTGTATCAAGTAGCAAGCAACTGATTTTAAACTAGTTCAAACAAAAAGGAAATGATTCGTTCTGATTAAGTCAGTCTCTCTTGCCCTTTTAAAGATTTATAAAGTAGTGTCAATAAATTATGGTTCTTGGAACTCAACCTATAAAAACAGCATAGAAATGTAACACAATACAGTGTCAGACAAGTGGGTTTGACACAGTAGATCAGAAATTAAATGTATATTTATCAAGGAGATATTTAATAGGTCTCATGTCACCCCAGTATTGATCAACTGCCACTTGTCTAAACTCTCTTCTTCACGCCTGTTGTTCCCAGAGTTATTGCAATTAGGAAAGCATTAGCAAAGAACTCCGGGTTCTCTCACACCTTCACCCAAATTCTATCGTGGTGGGCTCTGAGCTGGGACACAAATAAGACACGGGGCTGTGCTTAGGGGAGGACAGACTATATTTAAACTGTAAAGCACTGAACCTCTTCTGGGTTTGATCCAGAGCTAGCAGAGATAATAATGTCTTACAGTAAGACCAGCTTTATTCAGGATTTCCCAGCATTTTGCATCAAGGAAGAAATGTTCTTGTGTATGTCTGGGTGCTGGGAGTGGCTGAGCTCAACTCAGCAGAGTGATGGAACAGATGCTTCAGCTTGGGTCCACACAAGTCCCACTGAAATCTGTGAGACTAAAACACATGCTCAGGCTGTTTGTCAGAGCTTGCTGGGAGTGCTCAACAAACCGTGTGTGCTCAGGATTCCCTGCCTGGCAGGGCTGCCCTGGGGCTGGGCAGGGTCCGGGGGCTGCCCTGGGGCTGGGCAGGGTCCGGGGGCTGCCCTGGGGCTGGGCAGGGTCCGGGGGCTGCCCTGGGGCTGGGCAGGGGCTGAGAGCTGCCTTGCTGCACAGACCTGCCCATGGCTGTCTCTGAGGGACCGTGTGAGAGCTGCCAGCTCTTTTTTCCTCCACCTATCAGGCACTGCTGGCTGCACTGGTACCTGCCTGTCAAGTGCAGAAGGCTCTGCTTCACCAAACTTCTCCAGCCACCCAGTCCTGCCCTGCTCTATTTTCAGTACCAATAAATCTCTTGTAGACATCCCCTTTGTCACAGCCTGTTCCCCAGCTCCTAGCTCCATAGTCTCTTCTCTGTTCCAAATGTAATTGCTCTTCATCCTTTTTTCCTGCTGTCTGGAACCATAGCTCATCATCCTACACTTCTCATTATCTTAATTAAACCAGGGCAAGTCAAGGGCCTGTTTTATAACCTGACATTACCCTGTACATTTTTTAGCTCAAAAGATGTGAATTAGTGCTGAGATATCTTCCTGGAGGAAGCTGGCACCTCGGCTCCCTCAGTTTGCAGTACTCTGGTTGTCTGAGGAGGGCTGAGTGAAAAACTGAGCTGGGCTGTCTGATGTGCTCCATCCCACCAGGTGAAACCAGTCTTCTCCACAGCAATCCAGTTCCTGTCTGCTGCCTCTGGTGCTCCTGGGTGGTTGCTGCGGGGAATTGCATTTTGCAAACCACCAGATCCATCTCCTTATTTGATTCTGTTTGATTTGATCCAAGTCTGCTCAACTCTCTGCTCGCTGTTCTGGCTGCAGGTTGATTTGTTGGTTTTATCTGCATTTCTGACATAGCAGGTTCTGTCTGCCTGGGCAGCTGCAGCACCCAGGAGCTGAGAGGACTGAGAGCCATCCCCAGTAAGAAAGAGGAGGGAGAGAGAAGGGAGGAAGTACCCTTAGCACATCTGTTTGTCAGAAAGATCTTTGGGTTTAGCCAGCCCACAGTGCTCACAGGCCACCGCAGGAGAGTGGCTCCTGTCTCCTGCCCTCTCAACCCCAGTCACTTCTCTGTGCAATGAACCGTGGCATTTTGTGGTGTCAGGATGGACAAGGGCCTTGAGACAACAGACACCCCAGTCACAGAGTTGGTGGCTTTGCTGTCCTCATGTTAGGGGCTGTTACACTGGCGGTATCTGGCTGCCCTGCCAGCACAGCTCTGGCCCTGGCCAGTGCAGGGTCCCTAGATCAAAAGCGAGGTCTGCTGCTTGGGAAAGGCTTTGGGAATTGCACTCGAGGGCTTGGAGAAACATTTCTGTGATATTAGACATATGTCACCAAACACCTTTCCCTAATGAGCTTTGGAAGCAGAGCACCACCTGGCCCAGCCTCCAGGGCCGCTGTGCAGCCAGCTGTGCAGCCAGCTGTGCAGGGGGGCTGCAGCCCTGGGGACAGCCCCAGACCACTGGGGGGGCTGCAGCCTGGGGGACAGCCCCAGACCCCTGGGGGACAGCCCCAGACCCCTGGGGGGGCTGCAGCTCTGCTGGGAGCACCTGCAAGAGCAGGAGCACCCGTAGGTGCTGAGGGAGGCCAGTGGGCTCAGTGGCAGTGAGGAAACACTTAGGGACAGGCCGTGGTTTAAATGTTTGTACCCCTGGAACAGCATGTCGGGAGCCGGAGGGCAACAAGTGCTGAATACAGAGATTTTCTTGAACTGCAATTCACCATTAAAATCTCACGTGAAGGAGATGTTAGTTCCAGGAGACAAAACGGACTACTCTGATTTTACAGGGAAACAAGAGATTCAGATGATATTAGGCACTATTTCATTACTGAACACTGGCAGAATTTAAAAAAAATTTAATTCTGAAGTGAAAAAATATTTTTAACACTTGCTATCTCCCCTGCTGTCAGACCACTGCAAGACATTCAGCAATATTAGCAAAGCTGATAGCTCCTAAATGGCCTTATTTCCAACAGTAATGAGCTGCATTTAATAATGAATTAAACATCATTAACCAGGGAAGTTTTTAGTGAATGCTTCTTTAGTATCATAGTGCAGCAATTATCACAGGAGTGAATAGCTCATCTCTGTCCAGCAGCACAATTCGTCATTATTTGGAGGAGCAGTACAATCCCTCTGGTCCAGGAGGGCTAATAACATTAAATGACACCGAGTAAAGTTTAACAAGTGTTTCTGTTCCTCATGTAAACCACAATAACTAAGATGCTCGACCCTGCTCCACCTTGTTTCTGCATGACCCAGCTAGCCTGGCTGTGTTCCTGCAATCAATGAAAGTCTCTCTGAGTAAGATCTAACTCATGGGCACATGAAATTTCTTTATTAAAAATTGATACATGCAATTAAACAAGGATAAAATATTATAATGGAAGTAATGAAGCTGTTTGGTATTTACAGTTTTATTATACTTTTCCATTCCTTAGTAATGAGACCTTTGCAGACGTCTTCATCATGTGTAGTCGTAGGGTCACATTCACAAAAACACAGTTGACAGTCTTCCAAAAATCTTCCTCTTATAAAACCGACCTCTGGAAAAAAAGATCCCCAACTATTTGCCATCATTTCTTTGGTGTTTCCTTACTGCCATAGCCAAGTGATATATTTTTGTCTAATCACGTATTTGCCAAAAGATTAACAGCTTGGTGGAAAGGAGGCATTGCACAGCTGGCAGCCAGGAGCAGAGGAGTCTGGAGAAGCGTGACTCGGGGGGCTTTGCCAGGGTGAAACGCAAGGAGAAAGCTCCAAGGTGGGCCCTCTCACAAGGGCCTTTCTGCTCAGCTCTGCTGCTGTGGCACGGGTGTGACCGCAGTGATCACACAGCTCAAACAGCAGCTCCTCAGGCTGGTACCTCTGTGTGCTGCTCAGCAGAGACCCCGCTGCCCCCAACAGCTCCGTCCACAGATCAACCCCAGCAACGTGCCCAGGCAGGCATTCGGTGGAGGGGCATGGAAATGGGCCTGATTTAACTGAATAAACAGTGGGATTTAACTGCTGTGTAAGCACCCAGAGAACTGCAGCTCCAGGCTGGCCACAGCCATGAGCAAACCGCTTGTAAAACACCCCCAGAGGGTCAAATCACTGCACAAATCACTTGCCAGACTTCAGCAGGTGTCCAGGAGGGAGGGTGGCACATGGCTTATCCTGTTTGAGGGGCCTGTTGGAAACTGGGTGCTGTAGTGGGCCAGGGGTTCTCACCCAGGGCACTGGGGCTGCTCTGTTCCCAGCCTGTGCTGAGTGCTCAGGTCAGAGCAGGATGTGCAGCACTGGTGGAGCTGTTCTGCAGCGTGGCCCCACTGCAGTGACACCCAGGAATGTGTCCGTGCTCCCCTGTGCCAGTCACACAGTCAGCAGTGCAGGCAACAGCCTGGGCTCAGGGTTACTCACAGCTGAGAAGGCTCTGCCAGGGCTGCCCCTGCTGGGCCCCGGGGGGCTCTGTGGAAACACCCTGCTGGTGTCAGCCCTGAGCGAGGGCTGAGCCGCTCCTTCTTCTGCCTGTTCTGTGATCAAAATATTTACAGCTCAGTGAGTGGGGCTGGCAGCAGCCCCAAAACTTTGCTCTTGATAGTAAATGTCACATTTAATATTGATGATGTGGGCTACTCAAGTCACACTTGGATGAGTTAACCATTGGGAATGGCATCTAAAATAGGAAACTCTTAGAATGTGAGCTCCCTTACATGCGCACACGGCTTCATTTGTATAAAAGGTATAGAAATCTAAGCAAGTCAATACAATTATATGGATGCTGTTGGCTGTTGTACCACCAGGAGAAATAACCTGCGGTCCAGGCGGGTTTATTATTCCCCTTAGCAGTGCGTGGCCTGCACGGGGGGGTTTACAGAGTGGGGTTTTGCACTGCCCGGGGAGCAGGGCAGCGCTGGCCGTGACGCCTTGGGGGGGCCCTGCCCTGCCACAGCCAGCTCTGCTCCCCCTGCTCCCTGTGCAGCGTCCCCACCTGTCCCTTTGCCAGGTGCCACCACAGCACTACTGCTCTTGGATTTTCTCTTTGCTGTGCCGTGAGGTGGAATAGGCCACTTCCCAGGGATCAGCCAGCACTGGGACACTGAGAACGAGGAGGGCTCTGCATTTTCACACACTGACAAAAGCAGGGTGAGTAGTGAAGTGAATTTGTAGTGTTCTGTGGGCGCTTACCATGAAGGAGACTGTACATTACCAATACTACTGGAAACAAGAAGTAAATATAAAGTTACATGGACCATTAGCATTATAGCTTGACTTTAAAGGGTTTCTAATTACTGGAAGATGAATTCTGTAGCTGGGAGTATTGGTACAAATGTTGGGCTGTTCACAGAAGCTCAGTTCTTTGGTCAGAGCTTGCTGTCAGCTCTGTCAGCTGCTGTGTTGATCAAATCAGTGAATGTTATGTGATTATTCCACATCCCACTGCGTGATGCTCACAGTTACTCTGGAGTGCAGTAAAAATGGTTGGTTAGGGACCCCAAAAATACATTTTAGGTACCCAAAGCAGACAGGAAGGCTCTGTAGGGAGGAGTGTTGTGCACTAGGAATGGGGATTGAAAATGTGGTCACATCCAAAGTGCTCTGTGTGAGGGATTTTTGTGATTCCAAGTGGGTACATCTACTGTGCATTACAGTTAGGCTGGAGAATACCTGGAGAAAATACAACACTCTGTTATTCTTCTTGGCCTTGCAGCTCCTCCTGCTCCCATGGCAGGCAACTCCTCTGGTCAGTGCTGCAGTGGACACCAGGTAAAAGAAATAGTAATTATTAGCACTTTTTACCTCTATGGTGTCTCATAGCACATGTGCCAAAATCTGTCCTGACTCATACCTTCACCTAAGGCAGGAAAAGTCAACCTTTCTGAGCAGTAGCTATTAACCTTCTTTTACAGATGAGGAAACTGGGCACAGAAAGAATAAATTATTTGCCCAAGGTCATAGAGCAAATCCAAAATGCCATAATTGGGAAAAGGACCCAGACTACCTAATTCCAGTTTGTGTGCTTTAACAGCAAGTGCTGTTCCTCCCCCCTGTCTCTGCCCCAGGCATTCCATCATTCCCAGCCTGCCATGCCCCGGCCCTTTGTCATGTGGGTCCTACCCCACGTCTTCGCTGTGGCTCAGCAGTGTCACTGTGCACACCAATGTTCTCCATCCCAGTGTAGGTTTGTGTTCAGCTCTTTAGCAGCCTAAATGCAAATTACACAGTTGTGTTGAGGCACTGATTTATACTAATTTGTTCTGTGTTTTGCCTTGGGAAGAGCTGAGAGACTACAGCTTTTTTTAACCTTTATAATGACAGGGTTTTAAAAGCTTGTTCAGCGGGACTGATTGTTTCATCAGACCAAATTGTGGCTGAGATAAGCTTGGTCTGTGAACACAGTAAAGCCCTTCATTCTCTGGTTATCCTGATGGTCCTGCAAAGGGCCCTTTTGCCTGTAATCAAGTTTGAAAGTGTTAAGAGCAGGTACTGCATCAACATGGGCATCAGCAGAATCTGATGATCTTAATTCCTTGCATTAAGCGAGCAAGTCCTTGTCCCGGGACAAAATGTGCTCTGTATTGCTGGAGTTCACAGGTAAATGTATCACAGCCACTTGAGGCATTATCAATGGAGAAAGAAAATACATTAACAAACCACAAAAAACTCTAGCAGGAGCAAATAAAAATGAATTTGATGTGCAAGAAAGGGAAACACCCAAATTACAGCCTGTGTATCTTGAAGGTCTTATGAGAACCATAAAGATCTGTCTCTCACCAGATGAAGGAGCAGCCACCAAGCACAGGAGTTAATTTCCTGCAGAGGAAACTTTTTGTTTCTCTCAGCAAGTCAAAAGATTCTAGTGAGAAGCTCTGAAAAGACTAAAATAATATTTAAAAAGTGCTCTTCCTTTCTGTCTTTGCATCTTGCATTCAATGAGAGGAGCTCCTTGACCCGCAGACCCCCCAGGCTCCAGGGCACAGCAGATGGGGGATTTTCCTTTCACAAAGGCAGCAGAGTGTGCAGGGCACGGTGAACTCCGAGTGCCTGGCTGCCATTCCCGGGGCTTCTGAGAGCCACCCCGGGATATGCGGGGAATGACAATGACATCCTGAGAGCTGCCAGAGACCACAAGGAACAGCTGGTGGAAATGCTCAAACCTCCCAGTGCCCTTAATATGCCATAAACAAATCTGCTTCACTGAAAGCACACACAAGGTATTGGGAGCCTCGACTTATGGACTTCAGTCGCTGCCATTCCCATCCCAAGCATCTCAAACGTAGAGTATATTAGAACTAAAACTCTGCAAGGGAAATACTCCCAGTCTTCTCAGGTTGTTGCTGATGTTTCAAAAAGACCACGAGCTTTTCTGGAATCCTGTAAAGAAAAATGTATCATAAAAGCTTTTTTGCCTTCTTTTGGCCAGCCAGAGCTGCGTGCCAGCAAGCCATCAGCATTGTAACATCCTGTGGCTGCTGCTCTAGCAGAGGAATTAAATATTCACACGTGTTGGCTGGGGTATTTATTGAGGTTTCAGGTACCTACCTTCTGCCATCCACTCCATTTAAGTAATGATGACCAAAGCCCAGCTCAAAGATTAACAGCTTGCTGGAAATATTTGATTGTCTGAAAACAGAACTGAAGGATGCTGCAGCATGTTCCTGACTCCAGGGAAGCCCCTGAGGCCAGGATTGATGCTGTCAATTACAGGATTAAAATCCCAGTGTGTCCCAGTGCAGAGGTGGCTGAATTCCAGTGGGGAGAAAGCAGTTTAAAGCCAAGGACACATGGCTTTGACAGCAGGATGGAAACTGGCTGAAAGTTGCTGTGCAATCATCATGACTTATTATTATGGGATCCTGACATCCTGCAGAGAAGTAGCACTAAATTATTTTGCATTGCTGGTTTTTGGAAGTCCACAAGCAGCCGCCACAGGAGCAGGAGCAGGGGGCTCAGGAAAGGTCCAGCCTGTGGCTGGTGGCTTGGCCTGGCCGTCGCAGCTCAGGGTGCAGGTCTGGGTGTGCAGGTGTGTTTGGGGACTGTGTTACTGCACACAGGGGGATGTTGTCTTCTTACACCCATCCTCCTGCTCATTATCTTCATGCTAATTTGATCTTTCCTTCAGGGCCTTAAGGTCAGCAGCAGAAACCTGTTGAATTTGCATCCTTGTCCCTCTCCCCCCACATTTCCATTCTCTAAGTCCTTCATCACACATGGGGGGACTGTTGGGGCTGTCCTGTCCAGGGCCAGGAGTTGTACTTCAGTGGTCCTTGTGGGTGCCTTCCAACTCAGGATATTCTATGATTAAGTGATCAATCACTTAAAAACACCAATTGCACCAGCTTTTTCTGCTCCTCACAGCCTCCCATGCCCCAGCACTAAAGCTCAGCAGCACTGTCAGACCGTTTCCCTCGCTGCGAGTTTCTGCTCCAGCCTGGCAGAGCAGGGATTAGAGTTGGGACTGGCTCCTATAGTCACAGACACGCGCTCCAGCCCTCAGGGCATGGCAACAACCTCCCTTTCTCCCTTTTTTCCGATGGGAAAGGACTGCCCTGTGTAGGTATCCATCTCCTGCAAGTCCCAGTGTCTGCCTTTTACGGTGATGTTTAGCTCTGCCCAGCCCCGGGTTTCTGCTGCTGCTGCTCTGCGCGGCTCTCAGGTCTGTGATCCCATTTCTCAGGCATTTAACTCTTTGCCTATAAAACACAGGAGGTCCAGCCTGGTGCTGAGGTTTCTGCGAGGGCACTGAGGTGGGACAGGGCTGAGCTCAGGGCGCTGGGGGAGGCTGAGTTGGGTTTGGACTTCACTCTGAGCCGAGGTAGGTGCCAGGGGAGCCAGAGCCCTTTGCAGGGCTGGCCCTCCACTGCACCTCTTCAATTCAAGTGGTGACTCACAGCCTGGAACAATTAGGTAGATGTCATATGCAGCTAGTGAGTGGTATTTTTCAGTGTTCATTTTACTTATTGTATTATATTATATTTTGATTTATAATTATATATACAGTGCATTCCTCTCCTGGGGTCTTGGCATCCTTGCCAAAATTAAAAAGTACAGTTAGCAAAATTAAAGCCAGCAGAAGCTCAGAGCTCTCTGTCAGAAATAACCAGTCAGAGCAACTCTTTTTTCCCACCAATTCTTCCTATATTGTCTGTTCTCCCTGCATTTCTTTACCACAAACCTCTGGATGAGAAAAAGAGCCCCTGGACCAATCTTTTGGCCCCACAACAGCAATGCAGAGAGCAACAAAACAGCTCCAACTCATTCCTCAGATCCAGAAGCAGCATTTGTTAGTATTTTCAAGTATTCCAAATACTTCTTTGTACTCCTCGAGCTTTTACTGCTGGGAGGAATTCTGTGTAATCCTTGGGTGGGATTTGCAGGTGCTTGGAGGGGGTGCAGTGAAGCATCACCTTGGTCTCTGGAAGCCCTTCTAGTTCAAGGAAATTCAGTTTGCTGTGAGCAGGATTGTGGGGGGGCTGGGGTGGGGTTTCTGGAGAGTTGAGGTGGCAGTAATATATTCTCAAGGTTAATCACTCCTGATTGTATGCAAATAGCTATTTGCCCGTAGGGACAGATCTCTGCCACTGGATGTGCACAGTGGGGTCTGCAGGACCTAGGTTTGCAGAATGAGCAGCGATGAGGTGGGGGAGCAGACGGGGGGTGGTTGGCCAGGGTGCTGGCCAAGCAAAGTGCTGACCCTGCTGTGCTGTCCCTGTGGGGCTCCTGAGGACAAAGGCACGTGCTGGGGGAATGTCCTATTGCTCCCTCCTCTCCTCTGCTCATCCTCAACCTAAGACCAGTAGAATTCCAAGGACTGGCCTTACCTTGCCGTGTAAAATGCACACTGAGAGAGTCCTGGGTTCTGCTGGATTTTGCAGTTTGGGAATATTTGTACTCAGGCCGGAGGCTTCGGTGGGTCGGTGCCACAGACAGCACCTGGCAAGGTGGAGAGCAGAGGGCTCGTCCCTCTCACCCTGAAGTTCATGCTTCAGGCACAGTTTCTCTTCTCACCAGTTACTGCTGGTTACGGGAGGTCAGACTTGACATGGGTTCACGTGCTAGGGAGAGTTTTGCTTTCTCTGGGACAGATTTAGACTCTTATTTAATAAGCACAATTATAGCTGCTGTTTTGGTGTGTTGATGAAGCTTCCAGATGGCTAATTGTGTGTCCTGAAGGAAAAAAGAAACTCAGCAGCTGATGTATCCAAATCCATCAGAGAACAATACCTCTGGCTCTGGCATCGGCAGATTTCTCACTTTAAAAAATAGATGTTGCCTTTGTTGTGATATAATGGCTTAAGAATTTATCCACACGACAATTGAGACAGGAATATAAGGGGAATGTGAGAATTTCTGTGGCGCGTGTGGGAGGAGGCTTTGGTTAGCTCGGGGATCCCTGCACTGCCCAGCAGGCAGGCGGGTGCATTCCTGCTGGGCTGGCTGCACCTGCCTGACCCACATGGAGAAAGGAGAAGCAATGCAGTTCTGCTCAGGGGAAGCCAGTGCTGCACTGCCCTCGTAGCTCCCGGGCTCTTCCATCCCTGGCCTGAGCACAAGGCAGAGGCAGCTCCCTCTGTGCACTCCCTCTGCTCCAAGCTGGACCTGCGGGCTATTCCCAGCCACTGACCACTGCCAGGCCCACAGAGCCCTGTGGAATGTGGCACTGCTTCACGGGGCTGAAGCTTCCATCATCACTGAGTTGGGAAGTTAATTAATTCCTGAATTATATCGAATCAGTGATCAGAGTTTTTGTAACTTAACCATAGCCTCTCTTCCATCCCATGTTCTTCCAGAAACTCCCAGCCTGGTTTGGGGCAATACAGAAAAGTGGATACTGTTAGGCTCTGTCGCCAGACAAGGCTTTTGCTGGCCCATGTGAACTGGGACGAGCTGTCCCCCACACCCCACACTGTCCAGACTGTTCACAGGGCATTTGCCCAGCTTGGGTCTGTGCTTGCCACGAGCCCAGCCTGGTCCTGAGGAGCCAGCCAGCCTTCACCCAGCTATTCCACTGCTAGTGTCAGCACGAATAAACCATGTTGCTTTTAAGCTACCACAACTTTTGACAGCTACAGTGCTGTAAATAAAGCAGCTAACGCAGATGCTAATATTAATTCTCATGACCCAGTTGTGCTTCACTAATAGTATCTGGGTTACCAGCCAGGCAAGACAAGAGCACAAATATTTAGCCTGTCTCAGTCTATTACACCAAAAACACTAGCATTTGAAGATATTAATTTCTAGAGCTTAATGTCATATGTGCCCTCCATTGGGAAAAGGTGCAAGGAAGCTCTGAAAAAGTCACAGAAATCCATGTTTGATGGTGGTTAGCAGTTAAGCCATGCTGGCCATGGACAGGGTGATGCCAGCACCTCTTGCTGTGTTGCAAATGTGCTGTGACATCCCCGGGTCAGGTCTGGTCCTGTCCAGGCCTGGGCATGCATCACCCAGAGTGATGCCACAGCAGGGAGACACGTGCTGTGTGCAGGACTGAGAGTTGTGTTGGTGTTTTTATAGCAATGTTTAAGACATCAGTTAGCAATGTTAAGATTTCAGGATAATCATCTATTTAGCCCTTTCCAGCTGCAGCTGCTCTCCCCTTGGTCATCCCTTTGGTTTCTGCCCAGGAAAGCTTTTTCTGGAGGCATTCAAAGAGTGGGAGAAACACGGATGTTGTCATCCAGCCTCCTGCAGCCAGAATGAAGCAGCTAGGCCGTTCCAATCTGCCTTAAAACTGTGGCACAGCCTGAGGCAGCTGCTCAGGCACCAGGGCTGCTGCACCCCAGCTGTCTCATACTGGCTGTAGGTGCAATATTGCTTCTTGACACAGCCTCTCCAGAAACGCCAGGCTCAGGGCCCCGCAGATCAGTACCAGGTTTCTTTATTCTCACAGCTGTACAACAAAAATACAGACGTGTGTGAGCAGCCTTCAGCCTTGGCACAGCCATTTGCGAGGGCAGATCTTGCCACAGGTATGTGGGCACGGATTTGGGCTCTGTCATAAAGCATTAGTAGGACAGCTCTTCTCCAAGGAGCTCGATTTACTCGAACCAGCTGGCTGAAGACAGGGGTGAAGACAGCCCTCTGGGGGGTGTGTGGTACAGGTGTTTGTATTTTCTATCAACGTCACCCTGTGGCTGCACAGAGGCAGAACTGAGCTGCTCACAGCGGGCTTGGAGGCTTAATTAGGCTTCTAGTGTTCTGTAAAGTTCACTCCACTGCTCGGCGGAGGACAGTTTAGGATAAGCATAATAGGATTACTGCTGCTATATTCAGCTGCCTAAGCCAGGAAGTCCTCGTAATGGGCCTTTACCCAGTAGGAAAATCTTTCCAGAGGATGTTTTTTGTACCGCGCAGTTACGCAGGCTGTGAGTGTGGGGAAGGGTTCCTGCCGTCGCTGTGCGGAGCCAGCCCAGGTGAGCACTTGGAAGAGCACATCTCCACCGTGCCTGGCGGCCACTGACAGCCACAGCCACTCTCCACTGCCCGTGGGACACCTGTCCTTGCAGGCACCTCCCCGACATGCTCCTGGCACTGAAGTGCAGGTGCGCTGGGCCGGGGGAATCTGCGGTTCGTGCCCGGCCCTCCCGCGGGGATCGCGAGGGGCGAGGGCAGGGCTGTGTCCCGTGGACAGTGGGCAGCTCGTCAGCAGGGACACGAGTCCGGCTGCTGCCTGCGAGAGCCAGAGCCCTGCCGGGCCCCTGGGGGCGGGCTGAGCCTCGGCCACTGGCCGGGAGCAGCGCAGACCCCTATGGGGGCACAGGGGGAGCGAGCTGCGCCGCAGGCGAGAGGGAGTTTGAAAAGCACCGAGTCCCGAGCTCTCACTCAGCCTGTCCCGAGTGCTCCATGAGGAATCTGTGCCTGGGGAGGCCAGGCTGGGATCCCCTCCCGCTCTGAGCAAGGAGCTTCTTCCCACTGGCTCCAGTCACTACAGCATTTTAATGCTGTATTTTATCAGTGCTGCGTTTTTTAGACACGGACATGATCAGTGATTTTGGCAGAGATGTCGGGAACACCTTGGTTAGCAGGGGACACCAGGGAGCAGGAGCGAGGCTCGGGGCAGCTGTGCCAGGGCCACACGCGCCTCTCCGGCTCCCCTGGCTCTGTTTAAAACAATCCCTGGCTCCAGGATTGTTTTACATCACCCAGGAGCAGAGGCAAAGCTCAGCTCTGAGAGAACATTCCCACTGATGCTGCTCCCAACAAGGCTGCTTTCCTTATCTTTGCCTTTTCTGCAGGGGCAGGTAATTCACAGATGAAACAATCGGTGCTTATACACACACAGACGCGTAGGAGCTAGTCTTAATCTTTCCAAATCCCTTAATATACCTTATGTATACAGTTTGGAACTTGTAGATTTAGCATGATAGATTGATTTAATGCACTATCTCAATGGAAAATGACATTAGTAACTACATTATTTATATTTTTTTTTCCCTACTGTCTGAGCTGCTGCAGAGCATGGAGCTGCAGCCTGTCTGCCCAGGGAACAGCAGCACTGAGGGCAGGCCAAGTCCCCTGACTGTGTCTGGTGCTCCTGTCTGGATTATGTAAAGCTTAAGACATGGTACAACCTAAGGAGAATTTGGCCAAATCACTGCAGTTTGAGCATATGTTATAACCAATCAGTTGGAATGGTTGTAGTTATTTTTCACAACTCCCCCAAAATGGAGAAAATTGATGAGAATTGAGTGGGTCATGTGGATTGACAGGGGAAGCTGCTGTGACAGTTTGAGACAGATGACTCAGGGTTTTTGCTTTACGGTTTTCTGCATTTCACCACCAGGAATTTCCAAGGGGTTCTCCAGTAAAAGCAGTCAGGCAAAAATACAGCCTTGCCATCCTGTAGGGAAGTTATCGTACAGTCATCCTATAGTCACAGCTATCCTACAGTGAATGAACCCTGCTCCACCCCTGAGCTCTCCTCTCCTCCCCAGCCCTGTGCTCCAGCTCCTGCAAACCAGGGCTGATGCTGCCGACAGACAACACCCGCGCCACAGCCAGCTGTCCCAGAGCTGTCCCTAATTGTCCGGAACTGTCCCCGAGCTGTCCCTGAGCTGTCCCAGAGCTGTCCCAGAGCTGTCCCTGACCTGTCCCAGAGCTGTCCCCGAGCTGTCCCCGAGCTGTCCCAGAGCTGTCCCCAAGCTGTCCCT